>CAEFZX010005765.1:0-35552 GCA_903066825.1 Alfaro cultratus | reverse complement strand
TTTGATGCCTTCAGTGTGAATCTACAATGTCAATAGTCATGAAAATAAAGGAAACTCCTTGAATGAGAAGGTGTGTCCAAACTTTTGGTCTGTACTGTATGAAAAGGTAAATGTTGCAGTAGCTTTTGGTAAAACAGTGCTGCTCCTCTGCTCTCAGCATGGATGCAGGATGTGGATGAATAAACTAAAGAAAAAAGGCAAAGCTCAGGCTTTGATGTTTGAAGTTTTTCATAGGAGCAGGAAAGGGTCAGCACTGTGGAGTCGTCACTGTACCGCAATCTCAAGCTCGATGCTGACCGAGTAAATATCACACTGTGATTGATGCGATGAGGCAAAAGTAAAAGAATTTATACAGAAACTGGACTTCTGATATACTGCTTCATGTAATGTTGATCTTGATTGATAATAGGTACAATGAGTAACGTAAAAACCAAACTAAAGTACCAGATGAGCAGAATCAATTCTCTCCTTAAAATCCTGTCTGAGTCTTTCAGCAAATCAGAAGCTGGTGCCTTCTATAAACCCTCAGATATGTTTGGTGGGTGTTTTATTAAATGCTAATTGGCCAGAGTGGCATATCATTTTATGGTTCTATTTTCCTTCTTCTTGCAACAATGTGTGCAGTGAGCGCCCCGTTTTTTTAGATCCGAAGCAAACTGAATCAAGACTTTTCAGTATCTTTGAGTTTGGCTTTATTACATTTTCCAGTTTCACAAGCTTCTCACATAACTGTTAGTTTCTAAATTGTTTCAAGGAAAACTTCATTTTTAAGGGCCATTAGAGACTGAAATGACTTGTTGAGATGGATATTGTTTCATTGCGATGTTGCCAGGGCCACCAGATGCACCATAATAGCGAAAAGTGCTGTGATGGACTGCAGCAGCAGCTACTGATGTTCACCTTGAGATGAGGGTCACAGTCCTGCCTCATAATCCATAAAGGAGCCATAATAGCTTCTCCTCCAGACAGACACAACCCCTTTTACACCAACGTAGAACAACACTGTCAGACAGATGCTTTTCTACTTTAACAACATAAATGAACATGTGCCGGCATGCGGAAAACAAAAACAAGCATGTGGCTTTAAGGAGAAACATTTCAGTTTATTGGTTTAAAAAACCTCCAGTTGGAGCAATTTATGCATCTGAATAAAACAATAAAAAAAAAATGTTATGTGCACAAGTTATTTTCATCAATGGATGAACTCAACCAAAAGCAATTAAGAAATCCAAGTATAATCTAATCAATAAAAAGCAGAAACACTCAGGGATATAGTTGAAACCAGAATTTTACATATTCCAAATAAAAACACATTTTTATCTCACTGAACTCAAATCAGACCAAAATTTTAGGTTAGTTAGAATAACAGAAAACTTAGAGGATTTTTCAGAGATTATTTTGTGACTTTATTTGAATTCAGAAATGTACATAGATTTGTATGGTCCATTTGGTCCATATCATATAATCAGGGGCGCTGCCAGGAATCTTGGGCCCACTGACAAAAAATTAAATTGGAGAGGAGAGGAGAGGAGAGGACGGGTCAGGAGTGGACGGGTCAGGAGAGGACGGGTCAGTAGAGGACGGGTGAGGAGAGGACGGGTCAGGAGTGTACGGGTCAGGAGAGGACGGGTCAGGAGAGGACGGGTCAGGAAAGGACGGGTCAGTAGTGGACGGGTGAGGAGAGGACGGACGGGTCAGGAGAGGACGAGTCAAGAAGGGACGGGTCAGGAGAGAACGGGTCAGGAGAGGACGGGTCAGGAGTGTACGGGTCAGGAGTGGACGGGTCAGGAGAGGACGGGTCAGGAGAGGACGGGTCAGGAGTGGACGGGTCAGTAGTGGACGGGTCAGGAGAGGACGAGTCAAGAAGGGACGGGTCAGGAGAGAACGGGTCAGGAGAGGACGGGTCAGCAGTGGACGGGCCAGTAGTGGACGGGTCAGGAGAGGACGGGTCAGGAGAGGATGGGTCAGGAGAGAACGGGTCAGGAGAGGACGGGTCAGGAGAGAACAGGTCAGGAGAGGACGGACGGGTCAGGAGTGGACGGGTCAGGAGAGGACGGACGGGTCAGGAGTGGACGGACGGGTCAGGAGAGGACGGACGGGTCAGGAGAGGACGGACGGGTCAGTAGAGGACGGGTCAGGAGGGATGTGGGTTAGAGCTGCTGCTGACTGACTCATCTGTTGTTAAGTGGTAAAAGGTACAGAAACAAGTTAAATATATGAATATCTTGGTATTTATTTCCTTAATTCATTAAATGTTAGTGAAATGGAGGCAAACAGTCTGTAGCTAAGCTAACTATGCTAAATGGTTGATAATCTCACACAGTCTACCCACCTCTTGGAGAAAAACTGGGTTATAAATTGACACTTTTACCTTCTTCTCTCTCTCCCTCTCTCTATTTTTTTTTTGAAAACCTGATTTTATAATTTTTCTTAGTAGCATAGTAACAGCCACAGTCATCCGTGTCTTCTACTGACTGCTGCTGAACACCCCTTAATTTAGACCAAAAGCACAAAATAGATGTTTTAGTGTCCTGACAGCGGCCGAGTTGTTTTCAGGAACAGGAGTAGATGCTGATTTCTCATCTTCTTCAGATCCAGGCTGTGCTGAAAATGTTCTTCAGGTTCTGCTGTCTGCCAGCTGGCTCTCCTGCTGAGCTCCTGCTTTTGGCAGCGCAGCCATTGTTGTTTGGCCTAAAATGCTTGAAGTTGATAGCAGAGCTATCAACTTCATGTGCAAGCATTATTAATTTGTCTGTACTCAAACTCAGATTGTTGCAAGTGTTATAGCATAGAGCATGAAGCTGCTTGTAGATGGTGAACCTTGACCTTGCTCATTCACCAGCTCTTAGCTTTTTCTCTTCACCTTGGTTTCCAGAGTCATCACTTTTATTCCTTCTGCATGTTGAGTTCACTGCACACACTGATGCAGAGCCCCTCATTTTTTTCCATTAAAAAAATTGATTGCTTACAGGTTAAAGACACATCCGATACCCGATGAGGACAAGCGTTTTGTTACATCTACAAATGGCAAAATCAATAAACCGGACCTGGTTTCCAGCTTCACTGCGAGATTTGCTCCATTTTAATGATTTCTAAAGAGAGGAGAGCAAGAGGTTTTTTAGTATTCAGTGAACAGAAATAGATTTAGAAGTTTGTTAAAGATGGAAAGAATTTGGAGATCTTGTTAAATATTTAGTTCATACATAAATATGTATTTATAATCTTTATATTTGTAGATTAGAAAGATTTGATTTCATGCAAACACCATAAATTAACATTGTTTTACTCATTAAAGAAAACATGATTTACATTTGGGCTGAATAACTTCTTTTCTTCTGCCATCAGTCTGTAGGAGGTTTGTCTCATTTCTACTAAAGACACGACATCTCAGTGAGATCAAGATCGAGTCTTTGACTAGGACCTGAACTCGCAGTTTGTTTCTGAGCCAGACTTCGGTGGATTTACTGGTGGCTTTGGGAACCAGTTCTGCTTCAACCTAAATTTCTTTAAGATTATTTCAGATTTCTTCAAACGCTCTCTGATACATGGTAGAGCTAAGGTGGACTCTTTAACCGTGAACTGGTCAGGTACTGCTGGAGCAAAATATCGTTCATTTAAAAAACATTATTCCAAAACTCCAGTTTTATCTTTCTGTCAGGCTTCAGTCTAACCTTCATGTTTCTCTTGCAGGGCAGAGATTTCCTCCCTGCACAGCTTCCATTAAAGTTAAACTTGTCTTTTGCTTCTTCTTCAGGCAAACACTTTCTTGTCAGCTGTAGCAAAAGCCTGAAGTAGATTCTAAAATTTGGGGGCTTTTAAAGATTTTATAAAAGTCCCCATTTTTGCGTTCTGCCTTCAGAATGAGCTCGATTGGTCAGCCAGCCTGGCCTAAAAGTGGAGGAGATTCCACTTTTAGGCCAATTCCAAGCAGTTTATCATACTGATAATGCATGTAGCGACAGTGGGAAGGAAGAACCCACCTTTAGCAGGAAGAATCCGCCAACTGAACCAGAACCTGGCTCAGTGTGACGGACATCTGGGACGACTGAAGGCAGGGTTCACAACATTATTATGACTTCTCCAAATTTAAGCCTCACCAGAAATTATATGTTTTAAAATACTTTACAGAAAAATCTGAAAGTGTTTTTCTTCTGTTTTTGTTCAGAGTTCTCATTAGTGTTTAAATGGTTTTGAATATCTGTCTCTCTAACTGTTCATGCAGTTGTTAAAATGGCGTCCTTATCTTCTCACTTGACTGTAAATAATTTCAGTATTTTTGGGGTGAAGTGCAGAAAAAACAACCATTCAGAAACATTTGTTAGGACAGCAAACACCGCGGCAGCCCTGGATGAAAACTCGCTGCTTGTCACACTGGCTGTGTTGTTTTATGTGTTTCAATCAAGAACCGGCTGCTTCATGACATGATAACAGGTCAGTCAATTTACTGGAGTGGACAAAATCAAAGAAAATGCGCCTCTGGAGAGGCGTTAGCTGGACCTGGGAGAATAGAGAGAGTATGAGGAGTGTATGCCGTCTGTCTTTGTGTATTTAGGTTGGGTGACTGGGTGTGAATGGGAACGTGTGATTTTGATTGTGTTTGCCTGTTTATTTGTCAGGTTGGGTTTTGGGCCACACCCTCTCATGGATCATCTACTCCCCCTCCCGCTGCTGCCTCTTCTTTCACTTTAAGCCTTGTCCCCATATATGTGTTTGCACATATATATCAAGTGGAGCATCATGGTGAAAGCTGCAATGCTCCACTTGTGAAAGTAAATTTGTTGGGTCTCACCATCCCACATAGACAACAATTCTGAGTGAAAGAGAACAAGCCAAAAAAACAACAACAAAAACCCAGAATCTAAAGAAAGATGAAGGGATCAGCAGTTTAGAGGCGAGTTGGTAATCCAACTATTTGGCCAAGATGGGATTATTTTTTAAATATGTGTGCCATCATTCTGCTTTAAAATGACCTTCTTTACATTGTTTCTGAATGTATGTAGAGTAATTTCTCAGTAATCATTTTAGTTTTTTACTTAAAAAATATTTTGAGCTTTACTTGAAGTAATACTCCGATTATTTGAGAGTCTGGAGAAGGAGAACCAGATCCTGGTCATTTCTAAGAGATCAGAAATAATTATTTCTCCTTCTGATGTGCCGGTAAAAACTGCTGTGTTTTGTGGACTGAAAATATAACTTTAGATATTTGTTGTATTTTGTCATATTCTGTTAACAACACAAGAAAATTAGTGTTGTTTGCACAATGACCTGAAGATTTGCTGTATCAATAAAATAATAAGGTGTTGTCTATATTAAGACATTAAAGTCAACACAAAACTTCAGACTTTGTCCCCTCCTTGTCCTTGCAAGCCTCTCCCATTCTCGCTTAGCAGGCTTCCAGATCTCAGATTGGTGGATGGGTGACAATTTGATCTAAATTTGTACTTTTTTGCCAATTATTTCTTGACAGACGGTGCCGTGTTCCAGAAATGACGAATGTCGTAATGAAATGACAAATATTTCACTCTGCTGGAAAACTTTTTGAGCTACATGCTTCTAAACTTTTTTCAGCAGCGCCGAAAATGGTCCCTGGCAAAAATTGTTACGTTAATAAACTTTCTATTTTATGAATGTTGAAGCAGTTAAAAACTAATTCAATGATAGACTCTGCCCATAGAAAGCATAAAAAGAGCAAAGTTAGACTGAAGTGAGAAACCTGTGCCTCCACCAGCAGCTGTCAAGCCACGGGTCTTGGTGCTAAATGAACTCCATGGCCCTAATGTTCACACTACACCCACTTCCTCCACCTACTTCTCTCTACTTCTCACACTCTCCTCTGTTCCCCCTCTCCTCTCAGAAAATGGGCACTGAGAATCCATTCTGGTCCACAAATCAAATCTTATTATATTGTCATTTTCCATCTCCACTCTGTCTCTTCCTTCATATCCGTCGCTCCTGCTCTTTCACTCTCCCCTCCTCCTTCCGCTGTTCAGAGCTTCTTCCATCTCTCTGCCTGCTTTAAGAAAAACGTATCTGATGTGCTGAAAGATATATAAGGCAGTGGTGGGGAATTTTCTCCATTGATAATAGGTAATCCCATCAGGTGAGCTGGAGCCATTAGAGGCAGAAGTCATGTGTCAGGGTAGCTTCTGGGTTCGATTTGAACGTTTCTCCTCTCTAAGGCGTTTTTGTAGCTGCAGTCATTCACATGAGGCAAGCCAGTTTCATAATAGCGTCATATTCATGAACAGTCCTTCCCTCTTTGGTAGAAAGACATTTCAATGTCATCAAAGGGAAGTTTCACTAGTCTCTTTAGCTCTCATTGTCGTCCTTCTCTTTGTAATGTGTGTTCCCCACCAAACATAATGGCTTCCATTTTTTTAAGAGAGCTCACAGGAAAGTAAAGAGGAGTACAAACACACAGACTCAAGCCTGAGTGCAAACACGCATGCACACACACACACACACACACACACACACACACAAACACACACACACACACACACACACACACACATTGCACTGTGTGTGTGTCTCTGTTCTCTGTGAGTGATTATCCTCCATGGTACTCGGAGAGGTCACTCCAGATGCCGCGGGCTGCATGCTGTGGTCTGTCGTTTAATAGAGGAGCTCCAATGAAAATATGGTTTTTAACAGAGGAATCGGCCTCCACATCAAGATTACCTGCCGTTGACCTTGAGGACATTGGGGTTTTAACATCCTTGACCAATCCAATGAAATAACTGTTCGTCTCAACAGTCCACTCTCTCACCACAGGTCTCTTTACGAGTGGAATATCAAGAAAGCCTGTGAACAATTCCCCCAGGCCAGAGACGTGCAGATATATATAAGGCAGTCCTAACAGATGAAAACAAGTGAGTAAAGCAGGTCCCAAAGGGAGCCATGAACTCCATCGATTCTATCAGCAGCTGGTGTCCTCAACTAATGGCAGAAAACCTGTGAAGTGCCACAATGTAAAAGTTATGAGGTGAGCATGAAAGACCGGATGGGTGTTGAAAATGAGAAACTGACTGGGTAACAGCACCGCACCAAGAATCATACTTACTTATGCTGTTATTAAAAAAATAACCGACATGGCCTGTTCTTGGTCACTGTTTGGCATTAAATCAGACTAAACACTTTGTGTTTTAGGTGAGTTAGGGTTACAAAAACTATTTCTAATTATTAAATACCAGAATAATGAGAGAGAGAAGTTTACATACACTTAAAGCTCCCACATACTCGGGCCTATTGTGTTTACTCCATGTACTCTGCCCACAAGTGCACACGGATAGTTGATGATTAATTTTGGTAATTGTTTCTGATCTAAAACATTGAACCCTTCCAAGAGACCCACCAATAAAAAGCCTTCGCTGCTTTAAAACATGCTCCTTGTCCACACTAGTCCTGTTTGTCGTCACACTAATATGAGGCAACATTATGTGTTTGTGTTTAACCATACAGCTCTGTGGAAATGAGAAGATAAGTTTTTCAGTCTGTAGTTCAAACAGGCTGAAGCTCCTAACAGTTTGATTGCGTCTATGATCCCTGTGAATAAAGTTTTAACCGCCTCCTGCTGGCAATTGGTTGGTTATTCTCTCCTAAATGATGATGAAGCACTTTGTGGGAGTATTTTTACATTTCACGTCTCCTGACCTCAAACTGCTCACAGAGCCACAGACAGCACCATCTGCATGCTTTGAACAGAGCCCTTACATCAATATGTTTTTCTGGAATAAAGCTACACATGATGTCCATCAGTCTGGCGAGGCTGGAAACCTCGGCGTTATCAGCACCAGGCTCTGACCAGCTGAGCTAACTGGCCAAACATAATGAGGAGTTTCATTGATTTCAGAAAAACTTACATGATCTTACCACAATGAAGACTTGACAAAAGTGCTCATATTTTAATGTTTTTCAAAATCAATATGCATAATGGTTTAATTTAAAGCCTTCTGCTATTTTGAAGAGTTGATTTTCTGAAAGACTTTATGTTTGAATTGGCCAGTATGGGGATTGAACCCATGACAGACTCAAAATACTCCAAAAGCTTCACCGGATCAAGGAAGGTCCAACGTCTGGTCTGATGAAGTGGTTGTAACTTTAATTCCAGATTCTCTTACCCTTGGGTAATTTGCAGAACCTCAAGTTGGGCAAATGAAACTGGGGTAAAATTGTGTTGTGGAGTCTGAACAGTTTGACAAAAAGTGTTTTTCATTTACAGGAGTTCCCCAAGGCTGTGTCCTCAGCCCAGTCTTCTGTTATATCTCTTCACACACAGATTCAAATTAACAGACAGGTTAAGCTTCTTTTTCAAAGGACAGTTCTTAAACTGGGTTGAATAAAACCTAAAGATAGGTAAGTTATCGTTAGTTTCTGAATTATTTTAATGTAACAGACGCAAAGCACACGGATTTAAGTTGTCTAAGCCTTTGTGACCTTCAGTCTAAACTTTAATTGCCAGTTAGTACAGTTTTTTTTTTTTTTTTTACATTTTCTTATCTTTCATAATAAAAATGAGTCTCTCACATACCCTCTCCCTAATAAGGTCACATCACATAGTCAGCAGCACATAGTCCTCCTCTGCCAGCAGGAGTGAATTAAAATCTTTACTCACTGTGATACGTACCATAACATCAAACCCCAGCTATGAATTATGAAGTTTTCTTTTTCTATTATTGTTCATTGATGTTCTAATTACTGCAGTAGCATTAAACCATAAAATCCTCAGCTTTGAAGGCAGGTAAACATATTAAAGATGAGCTGTTGTTACACTGTTTTCTGTAATTCTTTTCAGCAGTCAAATCTGACTCTAGTTCTGGAGATGCTTCTGATTTCAGGTTTACAGTAAATATTTTATGTTTTGTATCAAGAACATTTTGCTACAAAAAGGAGAAGGGAAATTCATCTGACAAAAACCAAAACACTTTAAAAATGAGATCAATTAAATATTCCAAACAGTTGCACAATAATACATGTTTTACAGTTGTTTTATATTTGATGTTATGAAAAATAGACAGACAAAAAACAGAAAAAAAAGAACAAATAATATGAGAAGATATAGAGCTGAGGAAAACAATTAATGAAGTTTAATGTGGAAACACTGGAGATAAATACATTAAAATACTTCATATGTAAACTTAAATTCTAAAAATCTAAATATTAAACAAGCAGAAATACAAGTAACTAAGTTGAAAATAATATATATAATATTTGATGTATATATAGTACAGCCAATAAACACATAGCCTAATTTGATAATAAATGAATAACAGAAAAATATGTCCATCCTTTCAACTGATCACAGACTGATGCTAAATACATCATCCCTAATAAATATTTTCTTCCATTCATGTTCAGCTTTAAGGACTTTCTGGTAAAGCTGTGCCCCAACATCCCTGAGGAAAGAAGCAAACGGTGAAAAGCTCTCGTTCAGGCAGGACGTATATGAGGAATCTACTTTCTAAAAAGGCTATTTGAATTCTGTGAAATGACATTGGGCTTAGAAAGACTTTTTTCTCTTGCTTTAGGATATTTGAAATCCTTTTTGGCATTAAAGACTTTTTGCAGTTCACTCAGTGTCATAACTGGCAGAAACTTTTGGGGCTATGAGACCGAAGGAGCAGCCAGCTAAGACAGCTGCAACAGAGCAAACACTAATATCATTTCAGTATGCAAATGTCCGCATCAGTGAAATTCCTTAATGCTTCTGCAATAGCCACGAGCCAAAGGCCAGTCTGGTTCTCTGTGCACAGAAAAAAAGTCATGTTTACTTTATTTTAAAAAAAAAAATACTCCAGTATTTATGACTTATGTGCAAGAATGAGATGCAGCTTTCCTGTTTTGGTTTTTGTCTTCACTATATGAGAGCAACAGCGAGATATTTGGACACATGTTAGAGAAATCCATCCATAAGTTTAAAAATAGTTTGAATAGATTCCAGAGTCTTCATTAATAAAATATATATATAAACCCACTAAAAACAAAACGAGGAATCTATTGTAATTAAATTTTAAAATATTTTAAGTTATTATTTAAACAAAATCTATGTAATAATTTTGAGAATGTTTAGTTTATTTTATTTTTGCGGTCATGATGAGTGACGTCACTTCCTCTTTCACCAGCGTTTATGGCTGTTATGGTTTGTCATGGAGTTTCTGTTGATCTAAAAGTTGCTTTGAGGACAAAATGTTTTACAGTGTTTTAGCTAAAATGTTTGTAAGATTTTCATTTCAGTTTTACAGATATTTCAGGAGAGGATGGAGGTTTTTATACATATTTAAAAGTATGTATATTTTTACAGATATTTCAGGAGATGATGGAGGTTTTTATACATATTTAAAAGTATGTATATTTTTACAGATATTTCAGGGGAGGATGGAGTTTTTTAAACATATTTAAAAGTATATTTTTACAGATATTTCAGGAGATGATGGAGGTTTTTGTACATATTTAAAAGTATGTATATTTTTACAGATATTTCAGGGGAGGATGGAGGTTTTTGTCGGGTGTTGGTCTTACTGCTGCAGCTGGATGTGCTGGATGTTCTTGTGCTGCTGAACTGTTTGATTCCAGTGTGTGCAGGTATGTTACTCATCTGTCTTATTCATTTTTTAAGTAAATTTTCCCAATATTCAAGTTGTTATTCATTTCAGTTATTAATCACATATATTAGCTGCTGGTGTGTTTTTTCTTTTATTTTTATGAGTTTTTTCCTGAGTTGAAATGACTGTATTAGCAGTTAATGCTGAATGTTGTGATAAAAGACCAACTGTTCATGTCTCTTATAGAGGAAGGTGAACTGATGTCAGATTGTTTTTTTGGTGCTGCTGAACTGTTTAGTTCTGCTCTGTGCAGAATAAATACGCTCTCAGTTAGGCTGACCTGGAGCTCCTGAGTCGTCTTCATTTCACAAGGCAGAGTTTTATTGCTGGTCAGGGTGGAGTAATGTAACAATAACGTCCGTTCAAGTGAGGAAAACAGTTTTATTGTCCCAAAAGCAATCTGCTCCTATGACTGAACTCTGATCTTCAGAATTGGAAAATAAGAAATGTAGCAGGCTAAAAAATCTCAAAAGCAATCTTAAAAGTTAAATTCCAGAAGAGTTAAACATTTAAGTTGATCAGCCTGCAACATGGTGGTGGTAGTGTGATGCTCAGGGATGCTTTGCTTCTTCATGGCCTGGATGAGTTGCTGTTATTGATGAAACCATAAATTCAGCTCATTACAAAAAGCCGAATAAAATGAGTACAAATTTATACGATTGGTTTCTGTATATTGTTTTTTTTTTTATTTTTCACTATATTTGCAGTTCTATTGATATGGACAATGTTTCTATGACTGTAGAATCTTGGTTTCATAGTTAAGCTTGATGGAAAGGGTCTGTCCATCTTGGTCAATGTGCTGTAGGATAATATTAGCATTTTCCTGCATGTAATTACTAATAAAAACAGTTTTGATCACTAAGCAGACAGATCAGGAATTATTTTAGTTCCCTAAATCAAAACGTAAGAGTTATTGTTTTATGACTGGAGATCTGTTGGTTTCAACATAGTGGGGGTGATTGATAGGACACCTATAGGTCAGTTATTGATCAGTCAGTCTGCCTGGCTATCAGGTTTGTAGTCAATAATCGGTTTTACAGATCCTGACAGGAAATGTAAAAAAAATAAAAATACATGAAGAAAAGGTCATTTTCAAGTGACAAATTCAACCTGTCATAAGAACTCATTTAGCAGTTTAAGGTTTTTCCTTTTTACAGTAAATATTAGTGCAGGCAGTCGTTCTTAAAGCTGCAGGGCTGATTTAGTTTGACTTTTATCTCTGCCACGTTACACAAATGCCACTCTATAACCTTTAAGACGAGGATGTGCTAAGTTGCTGATTTATTGTGACAGAGAAGGAGAAGAAGCATTCTCACAAATTTCAACAGTGACACAGTGAATTGTTCACTTGGAAGTGGAGCCTTGGGAGGTAAAATATATGCAGAAATAATATTTAAAAGGTAGGAATAAGTATGAAAGTCTAAAAATCTTGGTTATCACACATTTAGAGTGATTTATTTTAATGACTGAAAATGCTCATTAATAAGTACAGTTATTTTTTAAAACTGAAAACCTGCACTTAAAATCAACATCCCTCTCTTTTGTAAAATGAGACTTTTACCAGAAAATGACCTTAAAATATGAACTCTATATGTTTCAACAAATGAACTCACTTTTATGAGTGGACAACATGATGCAGGAGCTATGCCCTAATCTGTATAACTAAATTATTCAGTAAAATATAAGGTTATATCTAATTTTAGCATGCACCCTACAGTTAGAACAATAATGGAAGATTTAATTTAGGCTGATTCAGGTTTTTTTGTGACTCTAATTTATCGGATTTTCTTCATTGGCAGTGACGGGTCTAAATTCTCTGTATGCAACACATCATGGAGGATTTAACAAAACATGGCCACCTTGATCATAGGCGCTTGGTGCAATTCTGAATTAATAAAGCTTTTTCGTTGCATCCATAGAATTAATTTCCGTTTCTTCATATGGCACAAATTTGATGTGTCACTTTTAGACACAAAACAAAAATCAATCCAATAAACAGATTTTAGGTCAGTTATTTCCAATGTAATTCTTTCTAGTTATCAAACAATGCAGTCAAGTTCAGTTTATTATTCTAACTGCTTATTAAATTTTCTATCTTTCTCATGTTATGCTGTTAGAACATAGTAATTGTTGTAACAACTATGCAAAAAACAACAACATGCTTTAGAAAACGTCCTATAACTTTAAAGAGCCCTTTCTGACATGCATTGACAGGCATCATTGTCAGAGTCAAAAACATTGCAGGGTTTTCACCTGCTGGATAAAAGAGCTTTTCAGCTCGATCTGATGTCATGATGAAAACCTTGTGCAAAAGGCTGGGACAGAGTATAAATGTGCAAAACCTGAGATTTCTGAGAGGATCACGTTGGTCCAGTTTCCTGCAGCTGGACGGATTCAATTCTCCTCATTTTGATACTAGTGCATCTTTTCAATACCTAAAACATGTTTTCTGTGGATTTTTCACAGAAAAATGCCTAAAAAAACATTATAAAAGCACAGAGGACATTAGAATAAGTGATTAAGTTTTTTTGTGCCTGATGTGGGTTCAGTCAGTCCTTGACCTGCTCTGTACCAGGTGTCTGTATCCTTAGGTGATACGTCACCCTTCACGCCTCATCATCTGACAATACTGTAAATGTTCCCAGACTGTTCACAGATTGAATATCCCCAGCCGTCAGTGACGAACGCTCTCCGGGTGTGTATGTGCAAGCTCGTGTATGCACACCTCTGCCTTTTGCCTTTCTATCACCGCGTTGCCTTGACAACTGTGCCTCTGTGTTCTTTGTCCTTTGTCACTTTACGGAGCAGTAACAGGATGAAATCGTTTGTTTGATCAGGGTTGTTCTGTGGGCCCAGAAAGAAGCAAAACACATTTAAAAAATGAGATGAAATTTTATATTTCAATCATGAATGTCTTTCTAAAAAAATAATAATAATAAAAAAGAAATCCCACATTTTTTTTTACTTTTGTAAACATTCATGAGTCTGTCACCTACTGGATTCCCTGGAGTCTGTTTTTATTCCAATCCTGTCTATTTCCTGAGGAAAACATGAAAATCTTTTGTGCCTCTAATCCTAAAAGAAAAAAAAAACCACACATATGATGGCGCCTCCAGCAATTAGCAGAAGAGAAAACAGCCAAAAGTGTCCACTGGCAAATTGGAGGTTGACATATGTCAGCTGAAAAGAGCCCCCTTGAGACAGTTTGACATTTGAAAGCAGCAGCTAGAAGCTGCTCTCTGAGGGCGGCCTTGTGGGCTCTGCAGATAAATAACCATACAATTCAATCTGTCTCTGAACATGTTTATGTAGAAAGTTAGGACTATTTGTTGCATTCATGCTAGAATATCTGTTATTCCACAGGGATTGTTACAGATTAATTTTATTTCCTCACATGTTTTTTCTTTCTTATCTTGAAGTTGAAGTAATACGACGTAATTCCAAACATTTTTTTTCTGAATATAATTTGTTTGTTTTAATTTGGGGGAAATGAAAAGTTTGGCACTTTTATAAAACCCAGAGCATTCAACTGCAGCAGAAGAACACGAAGCAGATCCAGTGATCTGTTCCTGTCATGGTATTAAAACTTATATTTAGGAATGCTTTTGGAAACATAAAACATCCCTGAAATCATCTCTATTTACCAGTTATTGTTGTGGAAGTTCACGGCTTCTGTAAGAGGGTATGAATACTTTTCTAAGCTCTAGTTCAGGGGACAAGAGTGCGTGGAGAATCAGTAGTGACCCGTTTTCTTTTTCTTTTTCTTTTTTAGAGATTCAGCAAGCAGGGCCAAAATGCTGCCAGGAATATCATTCATGTGATAGAAGAACACACTCCAACAACACCAGCCTGCACTTACGGCACACCAGAAAGTATGAGAAATATGTTCGGAACAGCGTCCAGACAGTCTTAATTGATAAAGTATGAAACCCTCAATAAGGATCAAAGTCGAGTAAGAAACCAGTTATTTCATATTGAATTGTACGAAGCAAGTTCTCACAGTGAATTGATTCTTTTCTCTGTTGTGAGTGTTTTGTATCAGCTGACCAGTTTCTTCCCCGTTTAAACGAATAAGCAGCCTTTTTATAGCTTAACAGCTTCATAAAATAGATATCCTCCATCCAAACCTACCTTTCTAAAAAATATTTCCAGCCAATCAATGAAGATATGAGAATAAACACAGGAAGCTGCCTCATTGCACCACCTCAAAAAAACTTTACTTCTGATGAAATGTTCCTTACTCACATGGTTTCGTCTCACACAAAAGACTTTAAATAGTTTATTTTGTAGCAACGTTTGCTGTTAATGCCTTAATCACATTTTCTGATTTTTATACACAAATAATTATACATATTCACTTTAGTCTCTGAAGCTAATGTGTCAACACAATGTTAAAGCCAGAGTGCTTTTCTTTTTTTACATATTTGGATGTAATATAAATAAAATCTAACAGTTGAATATGCATCCATTGCTATGGGCAGGCCCCAAATATCTTACTCATGTTCATCACAGGTGTTATGTCATGTTTATGACGTGTCTTGTCTTGTCAGTCTTATTCACACCCCGTCAAATAAAGTGTTACCGAATAAACTAAGAAACTAAATACAAAGGAATGAACCAATATGACAAAACCTTAATGGCAGTAACACCTAAGTAAGACTTTCCAAAAAGGAAAACCAAAAGGAATTATAGAGAACACAAAACACATTCACATGTACATTATTTTCTATAAAATGTATTACAGACAGGACATTTGAGGTGAGAAATAAGTTTTTTTCTCACCTTAAATGTCTTCAAGATTACATAAAATCGCATTTAGTGCATATGATTTTAATGTTGGTAATCGACTATTAGAAGGATTGTCATAAGGTGAATGGTGGAAGGTGGTGAGGAAGACAGCAGGAGGCCCAGGTAAGATGAATGATGGTAGTTTTTAATGATAATTGATCCAAACAGGTCCGCAAAACTCTGGCGGCACGTCTGAGCGGAAGCCAGGGCTCACACCGGTAGCAACAGAGCAAACGAAGTGGAGGGATGAACAGGCTGAACAGAATAACGCAACAAACGACGAGGACCCGACAGAGACGCAGAGACATAGGGAGGACTAAATACACTGAGGACAATCAAGGAAACAAGACACACCTGGGAGTAATCAGGGGCGACAGAACAGCACAGAGAACTCAGAATAAATGCACAGAAAAACTCAAATCAACACAGAGAAAACTCAAATCCTGACATTCAAACCCCAACCCAGAATGTTCTGGGTTGGGGTTTGAATGTGTGTGCAGTTGATTAAAACATGACACAATGTGGATTCAGGACATTCAGAGCCCAACAAGAACTTTGAAATAGACTCTGAAATTGAGCTAGTGTAGAGACTATCAAACCGGGATGATGTGAGTGTATTTACTAGATTTAGATGTGACTTAAGTGCTGTGAAACTCAAAAGAAAACCTCGAGACAACGATGGCTGTTTAGGAGCCCTTGGCATATATATTCCCATCTGGGTCAAGAAAGCATATTTCTTTAGTACCAGCTGAGAGAAACAGAAACACAAATAGGTTATTAAATCATATCTGAGAAAGTTACTGGAGCAGGAAATAAAGTATCTAACAGTCCAAACAAACCAAAGCCAAAAGAGAAAGGAGAAAACAGCAAACTTGTAAAAAGAAAATAACAACAACAACTCCAAACTCCAAGACAAAATAATGCAGCAGCCCATAACAGAAGATACAAACATAAACTCAGCGGCAGACAGGGCAGATAAGAACGAGCAGAACACAGAAATCTGGACGGGCTGGAGAGCAGAGGCTGAGAGAAAATGTTTTCCACTGAGCGACGTTCCTACCTGAGCAGCTAAGTGGCAGTCAGGAGAGGAAATCTTCAATCTCTTTAAACGGTAGCAACAGATTCTTGTAATGACACCTTCTTTGTGTCTGCACCTTTTAAGCTCTTGTATACAGAGGGAGAATCTGGGATTTATGCAAGCAAAAAGATTGAAAGTAATAACAGCATGCTGTATTATCTTCTTTCAGTTCAGAAATAGAGATTTTCTTTTTAACTTTTTCAACTCACAACAGATAATGTGCTGATATTTTATAGCAATTGGTCTGTCGCTCTGCTTATATTAAAGTCTGAAACATTTCTGGAATTATTCCATCACTTACGTTTCTAAATGAACTTGTTGTTTATGAGATTTAGAGGATTTGCGGCTTCAGATCCACTGAAAGCTTAGAGTTTGTGTTTCTCCTCTATCTCCTTTTTGAACTCCTTTCAAAAGAATTAGCTGAGGAACTGACCATAAGCAAACTCTCTTGACTTCTCCACCAAATAAAGACAAATATAACGGCAGGTAAATCAGAGGTAAATCAAAGGTGAAATAGAGGATTACACACCAGAGGAATACTCTTAAAAAATCAATAAGGCAGCCAAATAGCAATTAACAAATCTGTAGTCATGAATAAACAAATAAATATATAAAAATCAAGACCAAACTGGCTGCATTTTGCTTCAGAAACAGTTCTGTGAAAAAGTATTCACCTCCTTTGGAGTTTCAAAGCCTCAGAAGTAATTTTGCAACTCTGTCCAGACTGATGTGATTTTCTTTCTCATATTCTCTGGATTATCTTTTGATTAGTGCATGCTGCCTTGGCTTTTGTTATATTTTAGCCTACTTCATGTTGTCAGAAAGGTTCTGTTTTAGTGATTTGTTCACTCTGGAGGTCTGGCAGTAATCTAGGTAAGTCTGGGTGTGGTTAGTGAATCTGAATTTAACCTAAAAAAACTTGGTTTGATGGGAAGAGGTCAGTCATTTTATGAATCAACCTTTTCACATTAAATCATCATGTGAAAATGATTTTGTATTTACTCAGTTTGTGTTTGAGTGATTTATATATCAAGACAAACTCAAGTCATGTGGGCGAAATAAGCCCAACAGAACTTTTTGTACTTTTTGCTCTCTATGGGACAAAATGCTGCAGCCAGTTTTTTTAACTCCGTTTCACTGTAAATGACCATTTAATAGATAAAATATATTCAAACAACAAACCAGTACTTGCATTCAGTATTATGTCCTGACATGTTGCATTGTACAGAATAGAGTATTACGTAGAGCCAATGCCATCAAAGTTTCATTATTTGTGTTAAATTCATGTTTAATCCTCATTTGCACAAATGCAGCATAAAAAAGCCTAGAGCCATAAAATACAGCACAGATTTTGAGATAGTTTGGCAACAGCAACATGAAAACAAAACAATCTGAGAAATGATCCCACATGCCTCCAGATTTAATATGATCCAAGAACTATTAATATTTACCAATTATGCAAAAGTCAAGGTGCATTGTGTTAAAGTAGTGAGCGAACGTTTTGAGCCCAGCACCTGCTTCAGTTATCCTTCATGCATGATTTGTTAATGACATTCTCTCATCAGAGAGTAGGGAACAAATATAAATGGACAAAATAAACTCCCATATTTAAAGTTTTGATGAATTTGGATAAACATTTAACATGATTTTCATTTTATTATTGTATCATAGCTGAGTGTTTAATTAACTCCACTACCGTTTCTGGGCAGTAATATCATTGATTGCTGCAAATAATTTTTACCTTTTGTTTTTGCTCATCAAAAATGATGTGTTCAATTTCATAAATAGCCTTTTAAAATGAAAATCAAATTTTGTTTGTGCTCTTTATGTTTTTTCTCTGCATATGGTGCCTGATATGTAATACAATGATTTTTTTTTGTCACTCCAGTTCCTTCCTGTGTCCCTTAACTAGCTGAGATGAGACCAATACGGTGTTTATGAGTGGAGAACAAGTGCAGAAAGCAATCAAATGAAACAAATACAACAAGAGATTGATACCAGTTTGAGTTTTGAAGACAGTTATTATCCTTATTTCCGGTTGAGTCAGACTGCAGCCATGTGCGTGTTCATATCCTGGCTCAAACACAGGAAGTCGAACAGCTTGCAGCTCACTGGCTCCTCAGAAACATGATCAGTGTGACTGGAGAAGATGCATCAGAATCCATATTAGAGCATGGATTATACTAAAAACCCATCAGCTGTGAGCTTCAGTGTATTGTTGATCCATGTTGTTTAATGTGCTGCATCCTAAGTTCACACAGGGGCTTTATGGCAGATCCTTCCTCCCAGCAGCTGTTGGACGTTTTCCTTGTTCCCAACAAACTCAATAATACTTTATAGCTTTGCTTTTGTTAGCAGTTTTCTCATTACAAATAACATTTCTGCTGTTACTGTGAAATGTACCTATACTTTGGAGGTCTTCTGCCGCGGTGCCATCTTGGATTATGTTTTAAACCAAAATACAAAGCATGAACAATAAATCATCACACAAATCTGCCTCATGTTATTGTAACTGACAAGCAGAGTCATTAGGCAGATTAACAGGAACTGAACCACTTGTAGAGAACTGATTCTCGATTCCTGTTCCTATATGTGACGGCAATAAAAAGCCCAAAGATCAACAGTTTTCTGTTTGCAGACAATCAAGTCATCATAACAGTGAAGGTTTGCCTTGTTTCAGTTTTTCTAATGTTTACGGTCCACTCACTGTGTTTCATCAAATTCAAATTCATCCTCTCAGAGGAGCCTGTTATCAAACGGAGTCCTGACTCTGACACCATTTCATGGTGCTCTGCTGCTTCAGCTTTTCCTCGACCAAGAAAGACAGTTTTCTTGCACTGAGGTGGCAAACTGAACAGACTGTGAGTTTTCATACCGAATAACTGAAACTCTGTCACTGGAGAAATTGAAATAGTTTCCTCAGCCTGAGTTTGAGCTTCTGTTCATTAATTTTTTTACCTGCTCAGTTGCTCTACCTGACTTTCTCAACAGTTTTAACTAGGAGGAATAACTTAGCAGTTCTCAGGTGAGATGGGACTCTTTCTAACTCTCAAAGTGTAAAATTGAAATCTTGCGCTCAATACAATTTCAGCAAAGCGTTCCCATCTTCCTGCTTTCAGGGACCATATTATGCGAGTCGCAAACAAATTGAGCACACACTGTGTGCACAAGGAAAGAGAACATTTTCAGTTACACTCAGTAGAAACAGAAAACCATTTACAGCTGTGAATGATTGATGTATAAGTGGTCAGTTAGGCTATCATTATTTAATATATGTGAAGGAAACGGATCACCCTTACTCTGTGGTCAAGAAGAAGGCCAGAGAATATTCAGAGCAGACTGATAATGAAGTGAAAAGCTGAAGTTAAAGGCAGCCTTTTGGATGGTGAACCTCTTGACATGCTCACCAGGAAGCCAGAGTAAAACCTGTTGTCCTTTCAGGAAGGAGCGAGAGCAGCGATCCGTCAGAACTCGTAACATTCATGTTGAATCAGCCTGACTTTTCCTCAGGCAGTTTTTAAGGAAAATATTAGACATTACCTTCCAAGACACAACATAGGCAAAGACATTTAACTTGCAAGTAAAAGTTAAAACATAACCAAAAACACACTTTGATTTGGATAATTGTACAAGACAATGTGCCAAAGTAAATATAAACAACTTCTTATAGATAATGTTCTGACATGAAAGATGAAACGTTTGAGGAATTTATGATTTTTCAGAACAGAGCATCAAAGTTTAGCTATGAGACATCATTAAAAGGGAATAAATAATTTGGTGAACTTGAAGAGTTTAAATTAAAACTATTCAAATTTGTTAAAGAGGAAGGAAAAAGGAGATGTGAAAGTGGCAGTGAAGCATCCATGCATCTACTGACTTCCACTTATCAGAGAAACGGTAAAAGAGAAACCGACATGGTTTCCTCGATTGACAAACTGCAGCTCATTCTAGGAGATAACGAGACATTTCAACCCCATGAACTATTTAAGGTCACAAAGCAACAAAAAGTTTAGTTAGCCATGCCAACCACAGCCATTTAAAAACATACATTTTTAGTAAAAGCAAATTATGTTAGTCTAAAATTAGCTTGATGATTTGAAACATTTGGTGTGACATAAAAGCAAGAACTAAATAATTTGAAAGACAGCAAAAGCTTTTTCAAGGCATGTAAAGAAAACATGACATGTGATTCAGTATATAATTATCCAGTTCAAGCATAAAGTTGGAAAGATGAACAGAAAGAAGAAAAACAAAAATTGAAGGCTGTAGGAAAAATCAGAGTTTAAGTCTTATCTGCGTCACAGGCGCCTGTTGTTTCCATTCCTGCTTCTTCTTTGTATTTGTGTGTTTTCCTTGTTAGCCGGTTGGTGCTGCTCGTCCAGTCGTGGCTCAGTGGGCTGCTCCTGTCGCTGATTAACTCGTGCATGTGTGGCTCAGCAATGAGCATCTCCATCATCCTCTCCCCACTTAACCCTGTATGTCTTGCTTTGTGTGTTGATTTTTCTTTGTTGGACACTTGGACTGTTTTATTATCAACCAATCTGGTTCGAGGAACAGGACAGAAAACTTTATCAAGTTATTTCTCAAATGTGGGAGTGTTACGGCTCTGGGCCTTATGGGCCTGTAATGTAATTGTCCTTATTTGGACTTCTGCGCTCTTGGGGGATATGCAGACGGTATGACGATATGCATTGTTTGTGATGTTGGAGCGGGATGCTTGTTCCATGGCTTTGAGTTTAGCAACATAGGTAAGTGTCAAGTTTTTAATGTGCACTAATAAAACGTTTTTGAGTAGGTCTCCCTTGCAGGTTTCCCAACAGGGGTTTCATCGCATCATTTCCTAGTGTGGAGGTACGACGGGTAGAGCGTCCCTATCGGTGTAAGGAAAAAGTGTGGTTGTGAAATGACTGTTCTGGTGGAGGAGTTGGCCCACGTTTTGTTTGAATCCCTTAAGAGTTTGATGCTGGACCATGCTGGGCTTGTTGTGGGTGTGACTCTCCATGTTTTGGTTATTATGTGATGAGGAGAATCCTGGAGAAATGTTGTAAAGCAGTGATGTGACCTTTTGGTGTTGTGGAGATGTCGGCTCACGCTTGGTTGACGTCCTTTTGGTGTTGCTGGCTGAGAGACAGCAGTAACTTTGAGTATGGCGTTGGACCATGCTCAGGGTGATTGTGTTGTGGGTGTCGCTCTCCAATATTGTGTTGGTCACCTGCTTGGTTACCTGACTTAAGTAGCAACGTTTTGTGGTAGTGGACCACTTGTTGACCACCTTTTGTGTTGGGTAAGACCAGTTCAGATCTGGTTGGATTGCTGGTTATTACTTTTACGAGTGGTAACTGGGTGAATCCATTTTGATTTGGCTGTGAACCTGTGGTTGGTCACTTGTGTGACAGTTCTGATTGTAAGTGGTTTTCTCCTCTTAAGGTACATTGAGGGTGTTGAAGTAGTAAGAACATGTCCTGTTTTAGCTGCTGTACCTTTCTTTGCCAGTCTTCCCAACCAGTTACCGGACATGATGGGTACGGCAACTTATGGCTGTGGGACATGGAGGCTGACGATGTGACGGCGGTTATCCTGAACACTACATTTTGGTAATGTACTACCAGCCCAAACATTTTTAAATTCATGTTTGTTTTTGAGTTTTTAAAGGTTCCCCTTTGGGGTCCTTTTCTTAAGCCAGTTGTAACAGGGAGAGTTGGTAAAAGAAAGCAAAACAAACAGAAATAATTGGATCACAAAGCCACTTTTTTTGCACCAAGGTTAAATAAAATTTTTACTGTAGGATTTTATAAAGTATGCAGACAAATAATATTTTTCATGGTGAGCAGTTGGATGAGTCAGTGGGCCGAACAAACCTAGATGATCAGACCAGTTGTGAAATAAGATCGACTGGGATGTGAACTGGCTGTTTAATGGTATTTATTGGCTTCAGTAAAGACGGTTTGTGCAGCAGTTGTTGACTGTTTCTAACATGGAGTTTTTATCCTGAGAAAAACTCAGAAAACACAAAGGAAGCAGCAAAACGAGACTGACACAAAGTTCAAAGCATAAGGATACAAAAAGAATAAGTACAAATAAAAAATGCTATGATTTTTTTTCTCATGTTGTAAATTTGCTTTTACTTGTTAGTCTGACTTTATTGTTTGTTTTTTATTTTTTGTTTGTTTGTTTACCTTTGTCTAAATCTGTGACCTTCAATTTGCCCGTCACTTTGCTGCTGGTACGTCTGATTTTTGGCCTTTTTTTATTTCTGGAGTTTATTGTAGCGCTAGATGTTAATCATTCATTCAGGCAGAAAACCATGAAATGTGATAGAAAACCAACAGATGAGAGCCTTGTTAGGCACAAACAATACAGCTACAAATTTAAAGGGTACTTTTTTCATGCGCTGTTTTATTGCAAGTTAGAGTGATGCACATAATCATTTTATATAGCACACTTGAGGCATATACAATCAAAGAAACTGTCTTTAGCAATTCACCAAAACGACACATTTTTGCATTTCCCCGTCTGATTGGTTGGTAAAGTTATGAAAACAAAAGAGAGAACTTAAAACAGCTAAACTGCGGCGCAGTTCCTCCAGGTTGTGTTTCATGTGTGAACAGCATATGAATCACACCAAACCCCAAGTACAGGAGGAATGTGACGTTTTGAGCACAGGAGGTTTGTTATACAGAAGGAAGTTGCTTTAAAGGTACTAAAACCTCCAACTAACAAAAGAGGTGTAGAAACCTTAGAGATTAATAATGCAAAAATAACCCTGCCAAGTATGAATTATGTTTTCCTCATTAAGAATTGTTTATGCTCTGTTTTCAGTGACCTTTGGGCATGGAAGAGAAATAAAATTTTTCAAATATTTTAGCATTTTCTTATTGTGAAGCATAAGAAAAGAAAATCTTGTCAATGATTTCTCTGGCTGTGCCCTCAGCTCTTCAGAGCTTCTCTCTTTCTCCCTGTATTTAAAAGACAAACAAAGCAACTTAAATATTTCCAAAGCAATAAATAAAAGGAAATTCAGCTTACTCAGTCGTACAAAAAACTTTATTGCAACGAATCTAGTGCAACTCAGGAAAACAAGAATAAGATTCCCTGAGCTCAACTCAACATTTACATGCCATCCTTCTCACCTCTGCCCTGGTGTCCCCCAAGGCTTTTTTATTGGACCACTCCTGCTCATCATTTACCTTCTGCTTCCTAATAATCTTTTCTATAATTATGATTTTGATTTCCATTATTCAGACGACACCCAGCTCTACTTGTCCACCAAAAATCACCTCCTCTACTTTGGTTGCTTACATGAAATCTTTTCTCTAAAAACATTTTAAACATAAGAGATCCATCTGGTCAGTACTAAATGCACGGATCCCAGCATTCTGGTCTACGCTTATCTCAGGCTTTATTCATCAGAATTGTTTCTTTTTGGTTTAACTGAAAAATCCACCCATAAATTGCAGTTGGTTGAGATGCCATTTTCTCTGGAACTTTCTCTTCCACTTGTCCTTCAGTAACTTCATTGGCTCCCTGTCAAGAACCATTTCATCTGCAAAATCTTACATCTCACCTTGAAAGCCATTAACAACGCTAGTCCTAGTTTTTCTCAGAGCGACTTTACACCAGCACACCCAGTCTTACACTTAGTCTTTCTCTTCCATCTAACTCACTCAACATCAAGCTGGTCTGTTGTCTGTGGTGTCCAGGAGCTTCAGCTTCCTCTTCCTCGCCTTTGGACTTTTGACCTGAATCCCACCTCGAAACTCATCTTTCCAAACAAGTTTCACTCTAAATCCTTGGACTGGAATAATTTTAATGATGTGTTATCGCTAAATTACTAAATGCTGGGTTTTTGCTGCAGTTAGAGTTGCTGCTGTTGAAGTAAAGGAGCTTGAAGAACAGACTTGTTAAATGTCCTGGTAAAATATTACCAGTGATGTCTACTTCACTGGACATATGATTAGTTGGGAATTCCTTTCAACATAAAATCAAAACATTTTATAACATTGATTTAATTCTTCAGCTGTTACTGTGTGCTTGGTGTGTTTAAACCATTGCTGTGTGAGCTCAGAGATTAGTCAGCAGGAGGCAATGTGACTCTCCACTGCAGTGGCTTATTGGTGAGTTTACCATCAAGTCCCAAACACATACAAGAAAAGAGCTTTCAGGTGGCTTTTGCTGTAATAACAACTAATCTGAAATGCTTAGCATCAAGGATTGGAGATATAAAAGGAAAGTGCTAAATTCAGCAGCGATGTTTGTTTGCATGCATCTATCCAGTGAAGAAGCCTGATTGACTCTATGCTCTAGAAATGATCAGGTTCTACTCAAGTGGCAGAGTGATGAAGCAAAGCAAGCAAATGTGGGAAATGGACAGAGCTGCCTTAGACTAACATAAATAATGCAGCAGTTTTATGCTGTGATTGAAAGCTCAGATTAAGACTAAGAAGATTTGAAAGGTTTTCCTTGAGCCTTGTGATAAATGCACAAAAACAGTCATGTTTCAACCCTGGAAAATGAGTTCATAAAAAGCTTTTTTCTGTCTGCAAAGCAAAGATTTGCATTGCAACAGACAAAACATGAACGACCCTCACACTGAGAAATGTCAGAGCAGTGGCAGAGCTGCTAAAGTGGTTCGTCTTGTGGCATTTTTAGGATTTCCTGTAAAATAAAAAAGAAGTCTACAACAAACCGTTTGGTCAGTTGGATGCTGGAACTCTGCAAGTCATTAATATGAATAGCTGCCCCTTCCAGGCCTAACAGAACTAATTCACAACAGCGGCTATGAGGTTGTCAGAGCTTCAAGGGTAACAACATTCAGGCTACAACTTTAAAGTCTTGTCTTACTTTGAAGTAGCGTGTCAGATAAAACCCAAATGTAGAAATAAATCTGCTATAATTTCTGACACAGAAGCTGTAATAATTTCTATTCAAGGTTGCAGAGGAGAGGACATTTTCTGTTCTCGGAGACATGCTGTTCTTCAAACTGAGTGCAAACAATGTGACATCTGAGTGTTTCCTCTGCTGCCTGGTGTTTGTTTGAAGTTGATTGTAAAGTCTAAAGTAATCAGCGCTGCCTGCTTCTCAGGGAGCGTTTTTTATTATTACCGACAACAGATTGGTGAATTATTTGTCATTACTATGTGATAGAAATTACTTTGTTGTTTTAGCTTGCTTTTCAGACTGGGAGAGTCCCTAGAGAGATGCCTTGCCTTAGAAGGAAAACCGGTCCAGATGGTGAGGGTTGTTCAGGTTTCCTGAAAATAACTGGCACATTTAATCTTCAGTTCTCTGCATACAAAGACTTTTCCCCTTTGTTCTTAAATATTCCCCTGAAGTTTTTTCTAGGGAATATTTGAATGTGTGCCGCATATGAACATTCTCTTAAAACAATATGGAAATGAAGAAAGGACAGAGGAAGGGCATCCTTCAGTAAGTGACATTACATTAGGTTGTGTGATGTTAGTTTGATGACCCATTATCGTGTCTAATTACATGGCCCAGAGCAGAGAAAAAGGAGCTCTGATTGTACAGCCTGGACATAAAAACCTGATGTAGGACATGAATAGTAGTTGAAACTGTGTTAATGACACTGACTTCAGTTTGTGTCCAGATAGATACAGTCTGATCCAATCCTGTTTATTCTCATTCCATTCATTACACCGCTGTCTGATACAGTTAGGTTCAAATTCAAATCCAGTTACATGCAGTCCTTTTCAGCCCAGGAAAAATACAATACATTTAAATTATACACATTCTAAAACACCAACCTGTAAAGAGCAAGAAGCCAGAGCACATTATTAAACCTTCACTTCAATGAAATTTCAGTCCTGAGAAAGTAACCATGGAGAGAAGCAAAGCCATTAGATGCTCTTTATGATTTTGCTTTTTCAACCTCCAGCTCACCAGTGGTTTGATATAAAGGTATTCAACCTCCCTTTTTCACATTTTTAAAAACTAAATTATAATTTAATAAGGTATTAAATTACAACCACAAATGCAGATGTTGTTTTTTAGATTAATGTATCAGACCAGTATAATGAACATTTTCCATCCAGAGAGAAAATTAAAGCTTGCAGGGAACCGGCACCTGAGGACTAACGGTGGCCAGCCCTGGAAAAAATGAAAAGTTATTTATTGAAATTGTTCACATAAAAATGTAAATAGACTGAGGTTACAGGCACCAGATTGAAAAGTTGAAGCTACAATGCTTTTAGGTTCATCTGTTCTCCAACACAGCTGATTTAAAGGGGTGGTTCATTTCAGGCCTCTGCAGAGCTGACTGACTGACTGGATGCTGATGACGTATTTTAACCATTTGTGTCACATTAATGTGACACAAATAGGTGTGAATACTTTTGCCAGGTTCTGTACATACTGTGACGATCTCACACTCTTGAATAAGTCTTACCTTTTTTGACTAGTTTTGAAAGAAACAAGAAGACAGAGCACATGTTTCTCCAGCTTACAACCAGAACAGCAGCCTGGCTCAGTGACAGCTGCAGCCTGTATTTCTACTAAAAACAAACTGTCAGGTTTGCAGACAGTCATTCCAACTTTTTTTTCCCTTTTCAGTTTTAAACTTAATCTTTTTAGAAAGACTGGACAACAAATTTGGTGGAACTCTGAAATGTTTTTCAAAAACATGTCAAACCAGACACTCTGGCTGCCCAAATCAGATTTTGTGCTGCATTCCTCAGGAGAAAGGAAAGTGCAGCCACACACAGCAAATCACCTGGGATGAAGGATGAGCCAAAGAGTGTTTGCACAGAGAGATCCATAAAACAGCATGAAAACTGTAACTGCCTTCAACACACCAAAAGCCTAATTTGGTTAGTTTGTGTAAAATATAAAGCTACTTCCTCTGCTTTCAAAGTCCATTTAGGATTTTAATGTTACAATTAAAAACGATCGTTTTGATTTCTTCCATGCCTTTACGTTAGGGCTTTTTTTAAGCAGAGCATTGCCTCAGCCACATGAATACTGGATGTTTCCTTCACGTTTAATGCCAGAATCTATGAATTTCTAGATTAAAAAGGAGGAAAAACACAAAAAAACATTAATGGACATTCGAAGACTTGAAATCCATGAATGCTAGCATTCTCAAAGTTCTCAAAAAAGCAAGACTTCCATTTTTCTCATCCTTCCTCAGCCCCAGAAGACAGTACATGCTGCTCTGTCATAAGAAGAGATGAGATCTGTTCTGACGGGCCAGGACAAAAAAAACCCTGGACAGGAAATCAAAATGGCATCCGAGGCACCAGAAATAGGATTAATGCTGACTGCCATTGGTCTATGCAGCAGCAGGATGTTAAAGACTGAGTAATGCAGCCCAATGCCAGTGTCTGCTGGTGGGACATTTTAGAAGAGATGCTTGTGCTGCTCTGTCTGATTTGAGCCTTAGGCATGAGTGTGTTTAAGGCTGTTTGTCCTGTGATGGACTGGTGATCTGTCCAGGATGCCCCCCTCCTCTCGCCCAACGACCCCACAGGGACAAACTCATGTAGACAATAGATAGATGGATGGTTGAGCTGCAACAAACAACTAATCAATAATCAGATTTAGTTCTTATTTTGAGAAAAAAAAATCAAACCTGTTTAATCTCTTTTAGATTATTGGAATGCAGCTGAAAGTGCAGATTTCTTGCGCTGAACAGCTTTTAATAAATTTTTTACCAGATCTAATCAAAAAAATATTTTTTCTGTATTTATGTTACTGTAATCAGGAAGAGATAATTTTTGTGCAAAAAGATTTTATTTGTCTTTTCAGCTCAACACTAAACCAGCTTTTCTCAAACTCCAGGCCCAGAAAGAAAAGCAGTTTGCTGCATAAAGGTACGTTCACAGAACATGTAAATATCTGCAATCATTCACATCTGGGAATAAGTGCTATGAAAAATGGACCTATTATATTAAGCAAACATAAAATAGTGTGTGGTGCCTGTGAACAGTTATACATAAAACAACACTAGTGTATTCATATGTGATCTGAATCCAGTAAATTCTTTTTTCACTTAGATATACAGTATAGAGAGAATTTTAATGTAGATCTTTTATTCATCAGGTCTTACACTGAAACGTATAAACAGAAAAACCTTTTCAGCGATCTGAGACGACAGGTAAAAAGTGCTCAACCTTCAGTCGGTCTGTATGGAATAATGTGATTTCTCCTTCTGCAACAGGCAACCTCCCAGTGACACTCGCATTAAAGTTTTCCTCCAAGCTTGTCATGCGTGGGGAGCATAGCCGAACATGAAGGCAATCCTGTGTCATGCAGTTTTTCAGGACAAAGTGGAGAAATACCTTTCAGAATCCTGAGAAGAGTGACGGTCTGTTGTTTATCATGAGAAGCTGAAGCTTCTCCCTTCAAAGTCTTAAATCTGCTGCTGCTGTAGATGAGGAAGAGTTTGGCTTTGTTTTGCATGAGATGAGTTTTCACGGCTGTGTCAAGAGCTTTACAGGAAGCTGAGGAAACAACGCGGCGCTGCGCTGAGGGCCGGCTGACAGGCGTCACCTACCTGAAAGATAGCCATCGACATGGTCATATTTACCAGAAAATTATGACAGGAACTATGTCTGAACAACAAAGATTTATTGTCTTGGATAAAACAAAGTTTCAGTAGATAATAGGTAAGGTTTAATTAATTCAAACATTGATATAAACACACATTTCTGTGTCTTATGCTTTGTGTGTAACTGCTCTTTGCCTCATACACAAAAGGGAAAGTTGATGTTTAACATAAAGTGTGTAAAAGAAAAAGCCTTATTTTTCATCTGACTTTCAATCAGACTAAAGGAAAACCAGAAGCATTTCGATGTCCTAAATTCCTGATTAAACATAGTTTTCATTCTTAGTTCATTCTTTGTGTTTTAGTTAATTAGCATCACACTTTGGGATATATCTTAAGAAAAAAACATTTCTAATGTTTGTGAATTCTTTTCTATTTCAAAGAACAAAATAAACATGAGATGCGTTTTACCCTGATAATAGGTTACCATGGCAACCAGGCAGATTCAGGCTTCTGCAGACTTCAATTAGCAGCGGATCCTTCAAGCATCTTCCCGAACTCCTGAGTCTTGGTGAAAGTTAGAGGATTAAAGTTTTCCTCTGTGTGTTAGGGTCAGTGGAGGGACATCCTTTAACTTGTCCACAGTGGACACAGCAGAACTGTGACCGGGTCATCGTACTGTGGAAACGCTGGTCAATCTGAGTAGCACCAGCTCGTCATGAGTCTTTACAGCTAAACTGAAAAGAAATCTGACTCTCCTGGGTTCATGCAGGGCAGCTGCAGCAATAATGTGTTTCGGCTAATATCCACTGTGATCTTTCTTTTTCATATCTACAATTTCCTGATCTAAGGTATTTTAATTTCTCTCTAAATTTGTGATTTCTCTAATTGCAGTTCCTGTGTCACTGTTTTCTGTAAAGCTGTGGATATTGGTGTATATAAAATGTGTTTTACCTCTGTATGAAAATGCAGAAATGAAACACTTTTCGTTCAGATCCAGTTCTGTCAGACATTACAGGCCAAAAGAAAGGTAAAAAACTGAAAAAAACAGGTTGCCTTTTTCTAAACCTGCATCAGTTTGTAGATGTTTTTACTGCATCGTCAGAGTTTGATTTTATTGATGGGCACCATATTCTTCAGTTTACCTTTAAGTGTTTATAACTGTAAAATGATAAACATTAAAAGCCCAAACAAACAAATTGTTGGGTTTTTAATGTTTTTATGAACAGCCACTCGCTGCTCCTCATGTTTAGTCTGGGAATAATCAATATACCTTCAGAGACATCCAGAGCGAAAAGAGCCTGAAGAAAAGGATAACCAACTTTTTATGGCATAATGTGAGACACTTAATGGTGCTTTCATTCATTTCTGACTAAAAGAGATTTGTGTTGCACTTGGTACAAATTAAAGGTTTGCCATCATGAATGTTTTTGATCCCAACTGTTGCAACAGCATATTATATAAGTAGTAGAAAAAAGATATATTTTCAATAATAACCACATTTTAGAGAACAAATCAAGTGTCTGGTACAGAGTGGGCTGTGACAAGAACAACAGTATGTGGGCAGACACCGTGTGATGACGCCTGGTGGGGAGGCTTCGCTGCTGGCAAACTTCACTGGTGCTGGAAGATAACGTGTTAAAGCTATAATCCAAGAAGATAATTATCCATTCGTCTCATGTGATTGAAATCCAGGCTTTATGACCGTCACTTTCCTCTGGCATGTGTCACATGTTCTTCTCAATCATGCTGCAGTAAAGCACAATGGACATGTAAATATTTAACCAACACAGGTGGAGCAGCTTTAATTACACCTGACTTTTTCTCTTTCAAAAAACTTGCTTTGTTTATGTTTAAGTTCTTAAAATAGTTAATTATAACCAGATTATCAGAAGTTATTTCCTTGAGCAGACCCTGGAAACCTGGAACTAATAACAGTATCAGCCTCTAAAGGACAGAACCTGAAACACAAAACTGACAGACCAGTCTGCAAAAGAAGCATAAGATTTCATGTCACAATGATGATAACTAATATACATTCATCCATTCATCTGTACCTGCTAATCCCTGCAGTCACAGAGGGGTTGGTGGTTGAGAAGAGGAGTCAGCTCTGGACAGGATGACTGTCCATCACAGAGACGCACAGGACAGACAGTCATCACTCACCTAGAGACAAATTACAGAAAGCAAACAGCATTACAGTCATGTTTCCGGAAGTAGCTGGAGTACATATTAATCTATAATTGAGTTAACAGTTTGTTAGAGCTTTATAAATGCCAACACATTGACTGGAAGAACATAAAAAAACTCCATGCAGAAAGACAGCAAGCTGGGATTCAAACCCAAGACCGTCTTTCTGCAAGGCAAGTGTGCTGCCATCTGCACCACCATGCAAATCATCATTGCCAATATGCTAAGTTTAACACTAATGACTTATTACCAGTCGTTTTGTGGGATGTTCTGCTCAGCAAATGTTCTGAAATGAGGTTAGGGTTGAAAAAAGTGTCAGTACTTTGACAGACTCTAATATCTTCAGTCTATTTCCACTCTTGGTGCTACAGGGTATAAAGGATGAATCTTGTCAAAATTGGCAACAAATATTTAACTAAATAAATGGCTTGCATATGATAAAAAAACCTTCTCTATTATAAATTTGATTGCATGGTACTACATACATTTTTAAGCGATTTATTTTCTTCTGTAATATTTGCTCTTTTCATTTTCTCCCCTCCTGTGTTTTTTCTTTGTCTGTTTGCTCATTTCTTTCTTCTTTTCATCATGTCCTCTTTTCTTTTTCCTTCAACAATACCCTGCTGCCGTGGTTATGCATCAGAACAACAGTTTGAAAGTAAAAAAAGTAAGAGCAAAAACCTTTGCTAGGGAATAATTGTCCGTACCTGGAACGCCTCATCCAAATAAATTATTAACAGGAGTCAGAAGTGAAATAACAGATCTACTCCACCATGAGCGACGCTATTCTCCAACACCAAATCCACAGTCACAGCCTTTAGCACGGAACAAGAAGCCATTATACATAAAAGTTTGAATACCTAAAATGTACCAAACTGCTTACAGAAAAGCTTCCACAGTTACACAAGGATAAAATATGAAAGTGTGAAGAATAATATGCTCACGCTTTAAACATGATTCACGGAAAGGTTATCTGGTGAATCTCCTCTGTTACCGTTCAGTTCCTTCACCTGTGAGCTCCAGGAGCCTCATTAAAGAAAAAGTAGCCATTCAAGTAAACCAGGATTATTCTTTAATGCTGCAAGTTGTTACCTTGTTGATGCGTCAGGTAGGAGTTAACAGGCTCAGAGAAACACAAATGAGGTTGAAAATACATCTGCTACTATCATCAGGCTCCAATTTTCCGGTGTTTTACAGCTTCTCTTAGCGACTGCTTGATATTTCAACATATAGCTGAATAGATTTCAGATGTCATAACATTTTATGGGTAAACATCACATGTAAGAAGTTTGCTGGGAAGGAGAAACCCAATAAATCAGTTCTCTCTGCTTGTGTTCTAACATCCAAATGGTGAAGTGAAGCTGTAAACATGTTTGTGCTTCACGTTCCTGCTAGAATGAAAAAGAAGAACTTTCTGATCCATTTTCCAGTCCAAGGATGTTTACATGAAATTTAAACATTTTCAGCCCTCTTTCATCATTCAGCCCAGTCTTAGTCGCAGGGAGCAGCCTTGTGTATTGACGACTGAGGCTGATGACGTAGAATCCAGCTTACAGTTTAAGGCCGAGACTAAATTATTCATTATTCTTTTTCTTTAGAAACCTAAGCTCTAAAAATAGCTTGGAAAACATAACAATCAAATAACTGTATTTTCTCTTGACTAATGAGAGCTCCCTCCTTTCCTGGAACAATAACAGTCTTGTTACACAATTTCTCGTAAAGCCAACGTTGTTCCAGAGAATGCCGAGCATGCAGATGGCTCATCTGGGGCTTTGATCGTGTGCATGAAAAGAATATTGACAGGCAGCTCTGATACAAAAGCAGTGTGTGCTGCTGCCCAGGCACGGAGCAACTCTGACTCACCGACTCGCAGCAACAGAGGGGGCTTCGTGTTGTTTGCCGAAGGGAGCTCATACATCAATAGCTACCAGCCTAATGAGAAAGCTATTGGATTTAATGTTTTGATGTCAGCAAGTTTTTTTGTTTTGTTTTGTTGTACTTTAAGTTGATCAAAGCTCATAAGTTTCCATGATTGTGTAAATCAAAAGCAAAGGCGACACAAATGAAAGATACCTAAATTCCAGAAACGGGTGATTATTTGTTTAGTGGTTCAGATTTTTAGCAGTTTGTGTTGTTTTTTTATGACTTACATTTCTGACTTAAAATCCACTGCAGGTATTTAAAAGACTTTTTGCTTTTTGCTTTCCGCTATCAGCTTTTAGGTTAGGAAATATAGGTAATATTAAAATATGAGAGAAATAGAAATAAAGTCTAGAATTTGAAGGGAATTAATTGTCAAAGCCAACATGCTTTTCACTCAGTCTATAACACATGTGTCAAACTCAAGGCCCAGGGGCCAAATCTGGCCCACCATAGCTTTTTATGTGGCCCTCTAAACTCCAGATTACATCAATAAGTCCTTCCAGTTTTTGGTAAATCTGCAAAATTCACACAAATTCAACAAATCTCCAATTTTTTCTCTGATTTTACTGCAAGTGTTTGCAGAATTGGTCAAAAACATTGAGTTTAAGTGAATGCTGCTTCAGCCTTACTTAATGTCAAGCTACAGTCTGTAATTGATACACTGGTATCAATTACAGACATTTATAGACACGTTTAACATCATACATAAAAACATTTCTAAATTTGAACCACAAATCTGCAATTTTGATTGCAAAAAAACACTAAAACAACCACAAAATTCTGGAGGAATGTCTTTTTAATGATATTTTAACAGCTTAATTGATTTAATCAATATATTCTGGCACAACTGGCCATTTAAAAACATTCAGAATTTTGACAAGGCCCAAAACAAAAAATGAGTTTGACGCCCCTGGTCTATAACTTCACTACATAAAGGTCTAATCAGCCTCCAAATACTGTGTTAGGTTTTGACCTTTAGTGCTGATTTTTTTTACTCTCCTCCAACAATGAATATGCAGACAATACATTTCCTAATCAACCACGGTTTGCTTTAAATACAATAAGAGGAATAAAATCATCACACAAAAGCAGACCCTACTTAAAGCCAAAAATAGCCTTTCTGTGACCTTTATAAGAGGCGGTGCAGCACTCCACACAGGAGCTCATTAATTAGCCAGTGACCTCAGCAGGTGTAACATGGGAAACAGAAAATGTTTACTGTCTGCTCCGTTGACTTCAGTGTTAGAAATTCGTCTCTTAGCCAAATGAAGCGACTTGTTCCAGTGGATTTAACAAGCTCCTCCCTCAGTTACCTGTGTTCACCCCACAGTGAACAGTGAACTATCTTTATCCCCATGTAGATGAGGTTCATGACAGTTGAGTTTCCAGTGTGTGTGTGTGTGCGTGGGCGTGTGTGTGTGTATTCTTTGAGTGACCTTTCCTCTGAGCTGCAGGTTTTCCCCAGTGGGCGTGGCCAGGCAGGTTTCAGCTCTCACACCTGCTGGACGACCTTTCTCCTCCTGATGAATCGAGCCTCCTCTTCAGAACCAGGCGTTCCTCGATGATATGCTGCCCTCGTGTCTCTCCTGTGCCTCCTGGTCGTCTCCTGTGTTTGAACTTTCCCCTTCCTCCTGGACTCTCAGGGTTGCTCCTCGCAGCTCCTCCCACTCTGCAGTCAGCTGCCGGCCGGGCGCCTCTCCCTCATTCTCACACATCTGAGCCTGGTCACATTGTGCCATTCTCCAATGAGACACCCAGCCGCTCACCTCCGGGTCCAACAAGACTCCCCTCTGAGCTGCCACTCACTCCTGGGAGCTGAGAGAAATGAATCTAATCTAACCGTCCTCTGAGCTGCTCCTCCTGTCCTCAGATGGCAGATTATTGGATGGAGCGTTGAACATCTCCAAACGTACAAAATAAACCACTTTTTGTCATTTTGTTTCCTGCGTGATTATTTAGGTGATAATACAAGGAAAGCAAAAAAAGCCACGAATAAAAGGAAATTATGAGTATAAACAATTAGCTTCATTATAAAGACATGAACAATAATTCGTTTTTCAAAAAATTTGCTCGTTTTTCCAAGCGGTTGTTAAAATGTCCATCTTTTCAACTTTGATGCAAAATGACAGTTAAGTCACAGAACCTCCAATAATATCATGGCAATAATTTTCCTTTTCATGTTATAAATTCCTCATTTATTGGGGGGCAGAATGGGGATTTCTCATCAAATATCTTACATTTACAATTAAAAATCCACCTTGTCTTTGATTGCAGTTCTTAAAAACTCAATGAAAATGAAAATGTGATGTTTATGCATCAGTTAAAATCATTTTATTAATTATGGCAGAAATTTCTTTAATTTTAATAGGCAGAGAGCTTTAAAAACATCAAATCAGGAGTGTCCTAGCTTTTTGCCTTTTTATAATAGATTTTTTTAAACTCAATTATAAAACAACTAATTATATATATA
>CAEFZX010005761.1:0-45162 GCA_903066825.1 Alfaro cultratus | reverse complement strand
GAATATCATTTCAGATTTTTGTATAACTTTTCTTCATGTTAACTTAGAAAGTGAGATATTATTGTCACAAGTTAATTATCTAAACTATAGAAAAGTTACTGTTAGGGAAGCTCAAATATGAAAAATTGGACTGATGTTGATATCCGATAGTAACACTGCTGTTATGCTAGATTTACCAATGTTTTATTTTTTCTTTTAAATCTGATTACTCAGTCAATAATCCAATAATCAATAGACTACTCAATTACTAAAATATTCACTACAGCAGTCCTGGTTACCTGTAAAAAGCTTGAGGTCTGGGGGTTCCACTTCTCCTCTGGTCTCCCATGCCATGTGTTGAGGATACTTAAACACACCTGGACAGAAAGCATTCAGGGATCACTCTCAGCACAAAGCCCTAAACACTGCCGTGGAAGTGGAAGTCAGTAGACTGAGGAATAAGCTTGGGTCGAGGACACTCTGAGCAGACAGGTTTGCTCTCTTCATTACAATAATGTAGCATGCTGCTTCTACTCAGATTCTTACAACACTACACCAAACAATAGAATGGAGGAATAAAACAAGGTCTGGTCACATAAACACACTGTGGTTGAATGGCTGGTTCATGGTGGTTGCGCCACTCTTTGGGATGGAAGTTGTTACTGAGGGAATACAATTCAGTTATCTTCTTTCAATAACAGCGATGAGTTAAGGAGCCAATGAAAGAAAACCTTCTGGTGAAGAAACCTGATCTCCTTTGATCAATCCATCGCTAAGTGAATCTAGCTAAACCTCCTGTCTGGTTTAGCTAGCTGTTCAGCTATTCTGCTGGTTCAGACTAAACCTTCTTTGTCAAAGGTTATGGTTAAAACTACAATTTGTTGGACAATTTTTTATCCCTGTGCATGAAAATGATTAGAATTCTTCTACAGTTACACTATTCATCCATCACTAATATGAATCGCTACCACTGACGCTTAAAGTCCCAGTAATTCCTTAAAGTGGCTGACCAATAAACAAATTCATGAGGAGGAGCAACTCATGCAGAACTTCAGAGTTTGGACCTTCTTCTCAAATGAAAGAATGTAAACGTGTTCTGTGACGAGGCAGAACACGTTTACAAATGTCTGGAAAAAACTCTGAAAGATTCCTTCTTACTATTCCTCAAATCAGTAAGACTTGGTGACGTCTTTAGAAATGCAATACATCTTCATTTTGCACTGTAATCATCTTCATAACAAAAAATTAAACTACCCCAAAGATTCAGTTAAACACAAATAAAAAGGAGAAAGAATGAACATAAAGTCAGGTTTCAGAAAGTCAGGTTTCAAAAACTTTTCCTTTTTATACCAGAAGAAAAACAAAAGGCGGACGTACTTTTCCATCATTGTAAAGGTTTGGATTGAAGCGCACGCTGTGTCCGCCGGTGGTCTCCAGATTGACCAGGGGAGGGGAGTTGGGATAGTCTTGGGGAAAATACACGTCGAACTCAAAGCAGCCATTGGCATATGGGGTGTCACCTGGGCCAGTGATGAGAACCTGGAAACACGGGACACAGAGGACCGATGCAAACATGACATTATTTACACAATTCACCTGCAAAACAAAGACGCTTCTATAAAGCTGTGAAGTAAAATGTTTTTCATTAAAATCTCCTAATAAACTTTTTTTAAATTACTTGTAGAAAAGAATTGCAACAGAAAAATTTCCAGGGGAAAAAAAAATATCTATTTGTTCTGTTCAAACTGCAGTATCAGCTCATCACAGGGAAAGTTTAAATATTTCTGGGTGATAAAAAATGAATCATCATGAGAGATGATATACAACAGCTATACTAAAGGAGAATGTCAAAGTGTTGCTTGCTCCAAAGCACCACAAGACTTGACAACAGATAAGAAATCCTTCCCACCTGAATAAATTTGATGCAGCAACATTTTCCCAGTGACTGAGCTGCCAGGACAGTGATGGACAGCAGCAGCGGCTGCTTGGGGACCAGTGTGGACACGGACACATGACGCAATACTATAAGCTGATTGTACAGCACTTATTTAGTCTCCCTGGACACAAGGAATGTCACTAACCCCAGGAATGGGACTGGAATGTTATACCATATTTTTTTCAGCAACTGTTTTTGTTTATATTTTATTAATACTAACCAAGTATCAGGAGTCCCAGACAAAACGTAGCTCCTGATACCTGTAGCTGTGAAAGGAACAAGAACAGCCTGTTTCCATGTGCATGTCCTGGAAAAATGGACAAAGACAACGCAACACAGGGGGATGACCTTAGAGCAGCGAAAACACCATTCAGCTAAGACTTAAGAAAGTCACTGAACAAGTTGAGACAAAAATAAAGTATGTGACAGAAAAGCAGTGGCCAAAATGTTACATATAATTAAGCACTGAACTGGGACTCAGTATCAGCCAACGTCTAATTTTTAATAATTCAAAGTACTGGGGTCAGAAACTCCTGATTAGGACATTCCTGTCGCATTCACTAGCCTTCTCTCCCCATCAAAGTTTACATGGGGTTTACTGTCGTCTCCAAGGACAGCAGGGTAAGGGGAGCTGCAAGGGAAACAAACTCCTCACTTCCAGACAGCTGCTCTAGCTGAGCCTCTTATATCAGCTGGCTCCTCCCACAGACACAGCCGACTCCTCCCACAGACACCGCCGACTCCTCTCACAGACTCCTCCCACAGACACGACCGACTCCTCCCACAGAAAACTGACTCCTCCCACAGACAGCTGACTCCTCCTAAAGACACAACTGACTCCTCCCACAGACAAAGCTGACTCCTCCCACCTCCACTCTGGATGGAAATCTTCAACCCTTCAGAGTGAGTTTCTTACTGAGAATCCTGCTGTCAACACACAGTCAAACAGAGACATCTGGACATTTAGGGAAGAAAAAACTGATCACAGAATGGGTTGAGGGTCGTACATTCAAACATCAGTGAAGCTGCTGCATGGTAAACACATACATGACAACCGCACAGGCAGTTTAATGACGAGTTCATGCTTTGACATTACCTTCATGATGTCGAGCCTCTCCTCATCACAGCGGACAAAGACACTGGACGAGGACGACAGAGGGAGAGATGTGGACAGGGTGACGGCCTCCTGGGCAAGGCGCCGCGATCTGGCCGCACTGTTGGTATCGCTGGCGTTTTTAACCTGAGACATGTAGTGGTAGTTGACCTTAAACATCAGCTTCCCTTCCTCGTCTTCTGAAACCATTTCAAACGTGTCTGTGTGGGGTTGAGGGTGGGAGACACAGGTTAGAAGGTTCTGCATCACATAGGCTTTAATTTCATTAAATTTCAGAAAATTTTATTTTTGGAAAAATCAGGATTTTTTTCCCCCACCAATGTTCTCTTTGAGTTTTCATAGTTCAGAGCGATGTCAGCACGCTCAGGGCAGCCATGTTGCTCAACAAGAGTTTTTTCTACAGCTTCTACTTAATTGGACTTTGCATTGGGTCAAACCTATGACAGAATATTACGATTTTTGAAATTTTTAATTATAAAAATAAAGTCATAATATTATATGACTGTAACAAGAATAGAGCGTAGGGATATGAGCGCCATCTTGTAGGGCCATCAACATAACCGACAAAAACGACTGTCTCACAGATATTTTGAATCCAAGTTACTTAAAATAATTTAGCAATGGTACAAACTTGCTGCGTTATTGGATGTAATGTCCGATCACACGACCGAAAAGGTAAAAAGATGGAAAACGGACTTTCGTTTCACTGTTTTGCTGCCTGGAAACAATGCAAGAGGGGTTAAGCTATTGGAGCTAACGAAAAGGAGACGAATGGCCTGGGTATCAGCAGTGAGATGTCCTGATATTATGTTCTCCAACATCACAGAAGGAGTGGCTGAAATAAAAGCCACTTTTTAAAACCCTTTTCTATCATTTGTAATTTCTTTTTTAGAAAACAAAGAGAGACAAAAAAATATTAAAATTGGATCTGACATAAAGAAATTTGGAGTTGTTTTTTTTTTTTTTTTTTAGCTACATCGCCCATCCCTTGCACCATACCAGGTATAATGTAGCAAGAAGTATGTATTAAAATCAAACCACAGAGGCAAAGATCAGAACTCACCAAACTGGAGCTTCTTCATGGCAGCAACGTATTTCTCTTCCAAGGAACGGAGAACTGACAGCGGTTTGGGCCGACTCGACACCTTCTTTGACGACTCAACTAGTTTCCTCTCTTAAAAAAAACAATGAGAATGAGAAATATTAAATACAATACAACATAGATATCAAACATAAATTTCTCACATGCGAACCAACATCCAATATCAATTTATTTCAATAGTGAGGCTAAATTTGAGAATTTCCTGGATATTTTGAATTGGGATAAAAGTATCACCATTTATTGAACACTCATCAGGGTTTCCCTCAGTGTATTATAAGCCTGGCGGGCCACCAGGCTTTTACTTGTGCCCCCCCAGGCTTAGCATCTTTTTTATTATTATTACTGCCTTTTTTAAGACATTGTAGTTGTTGTTCAGTTATTGATATTCCAGCCTTCCAAAAATGCGTATCAAGTAATATTTTCATTATGTACTGGACATTTTATTGATGGGTCTGACTAATAACGAAGTTGAAGAATCTTCTTCCATCCTTATTACTGCACTTTAGCTACACAAGGAGATTATTACATGGACTTTCTATGGGGCTAATGATAGATTTCAGCCTCAGGAAGCAAACAGAAGTCAAGAGTCAGGAGACTTCCTTGGTGTGTTGTTGCATCGCATAGGCAAGACAAAGTCAGGCCATCGCAGGGAGAAATGTTGAAATATAAATCCAGAGACATTTAGCTCTGAAATGGAGTACAGAAGATTTTGTATGCAAAAACATCTTTTATGTGTTAAACGTCAAGCTTTAGAAAAAACTGAAAAGTGCTCATTTATGTGTAAACACACTCTGATTGGCTTGTCGTAGGCTGGTAGTAGCTGCATGGACTATCTCAGCTGTTCTCTGGATGTCGGGCACCAGCAGGGTCAGACCCTCAGGTTCTGGGTCCGAGCCATCTGGTTTCACCACACCTTTGCTTTTATCCTTCTTTGACCTGGAACACACAAAACACACTCATGTTGGTCTCACTGTGGGTCTTCTTTATCAGATGGATTCATAGATTTACAACAAACAATGTTGTTCTGGGGCCACTGGAAAGAAGGCACAACCCAGACCTGTGCCCAGATTCTCCAAATGGAAGCCAAATGTTTGAGCACAATTCTGCTTTATAAACAAAGTGTGCAACTGTGTGTCTGCTGAGCATGAAATAACATTTCAATTGAAACAAAGGGATAAAAATGATGTCTAGCTGCCATTATGCGTCATGTATCACCTGAGGCGATTTGTATACGTGTCCACACATGTCTTCATTTTGGCCAGCAGCATGCCTACAGAAGTCTGTCCCTCAGAATGCTCTTCATCTTCCTCCTCCTCCTCTTGGCCAGGATCCCCAGACAGAGGAAGCAGGAGTGGAACCAGCGCTGTGTAGGTGGAAATGGCCCTTAGCAGCTCCAGAAGTGCTCTGTACAGTGGAACATGGCGAGCCATATCCAGAACTGCAGAAAGAAGGACCAAAAAACAGGGATGAAATGGTTACCAAGGCAAAGGAAGGCAGAACAGGGATCGAACAGTTAACAGTTTTCTCACAGAGGAAGGGGCTTATAGCAACACTGGTAGATGTTGAAAAGCTTGCAACGGGAATGGAGAAAGCCATTTTAATAATATTTCAATCCTAGTTCAATCTTTTTCAGAGAAAAAGTTCATTTTCACTATCTTATTACTGTAACCCCCTGGATTCCCAGGAATATGTATATATTATTGTTGTTTTGGAAAAATAACAAATTTAATGTATGCAACTTAATATCTTAAAATAAGAAATAATAATTTCCAAGTCTTTTGGTAGGAGTTTGAAATGAGCAAGAGTTCATTAAAAGAAAATCGAGTTGAAGTAAAAAGTATTAAAATATTGTGTTCTGTCACTTAAAGAACGGATGAATATTGTATAGTTTGTATGCAAAGTACAGCTCAACACGAGGTGTGAAACACTAGAGTGCTGTGTATATGCTTTTTGGTTCTGCCTAAGGTCAGTTGCTATTGGGTAATTGCACTTTTCCTGAATTCTGATTGACTGGGGGGCAGGACTAACCGGAGTACCGCGAGAAGGAGAGAAGAGAGACGACGAGGAGACTCGGTAGAGTTGGCTGGAACTTTGGTGAGCTGGAACTTTGGTGAACCATGTTGGTGGAAAACCGGCTAAGAAAGTGCAACAACTTAACTTTGCACTAGCGCAAAGGGACAGCTGACGGACCGAGGAAGAAGCGGGCGGTGAGCTGGATGCTGGAGGTCTGCACAGGAGGCTGTGGAGCGGGAGAGGCTAGCTACGCCTGCGCTAGGCCCGCCATTTGGATTTGGCTATGGTTTCCTCCGCCTTTACAGAGAAAGGCGTGGATTAGCTGACTGCTATCTGGAGAGATGCATCGTCAGGACCTTATATAAATCCGTTGCTGTGGATTGAGGACCATTGGTGAGTGGCGTCAGTATCAGGCCTGCAACTGGGGTTATTGACTATTTTGCCGGCTTTATTTGTTTTACTTTTGGTGGGCCCACTAATTAAAAACTGTCATTTATTTTCTGTGTATTGTGTCAAGAGTAAAGGACTCTTATGTGTTCGGGACTGTTCAAAATAATTTAATTCGGAACTCCATGAACATTTAAAAGAAAGGGAAAGTCCCTATTCATAAACCAGGTGGTTGATACAGCCTGATGTATTTATTTGTTTTATTTTTCTGGTTATTTGAAGGTTAAAGAACCTGTTTTATAAGTTCTACTCATTCAGCCAGACATAAGGTCTGCTGGTGACTATATTCAGTGTGATGGTATATTTTTGCATGTGGTCTACTTTATTTTTCATTTTGAAGTTTGGTAAATAAATATTTTACCTTTATAAAGTCTCGTTATTTATGGGTCAGACATAGGTAGTTACTTGGGGTGTAACATTAAATAAATAGAACCCAGAGCGCTAAGTCTAGCCTTAGATACCAGAAAGCGCTACATTACCATAAATCTTCCTGCATTCAGTACCATGGGATTCCCATTAGAACTGCATTGAGCTGCTGTGCTGTTGAACAGCACAGCAGACCCCTGAGTCAGTTTCTGATTGTCTGACTCAGGGGTCTGCAGCTTTTATAATGCACAGAGCCATTTTTACCTCTGTCCAACTAAATACAACCTGTTTACAGCCACTAGTGTTACCTGACCGTTTAAAAAAAGAATTATGTATTTTTTTAGGGACGCCTGAAGAACTTTGTCGTAGTTTGTTAAGAACCACCATTTTATTCCTATTTAAAAGCTACGTTCACACTGCAGCCTGAAGTGACCCAATTCCGATTTTTTGTCAAATCAGATTTTTTTTTTTGCCGTGGTCGTTTACACTTCCAAATATATGTGACCTGCCTGTGTTCTGCAGTGTGAACGGCAAACGACCTGAAAGTGTCCCCTATGTGCATTACAGGACGCGAAAGCGTCACACATAGAGAGTGCTCAGTCTTTTGCCAACCACCATAAAAAAGAACAAGGTGTTTGCGGAAGCAAACATGGAAGCTAACGGTGGAGCATAGCTTACGATTTTGAAGTTGTTGTGAAACCGGAGCTGATAAAACACAGGCACATTAACATCTTAACCCTCATTATAGTCCGTCAAGGTTGTTGTTTTTCTTCCCACTTGCGCGTATCAGAATGCAGACTAGGGACATTTGTTGAGGACCAATGACGTTCGGTTGGATGAGTGCGACCTGGACGTTAGGTCACATTTGAAAAGATCGGATACGTATTGTATATCCAAATGGCCTGGGTCGCATTCGAAAAAAAATCTGACCTGTGCTGTTCAGACTGTCGTGAAAAGATCAGATACAGGTCACATTACACCAAAAAAATGGAATTGGGTCACCTCATGCTGCAGTGTGAACACAGCCTTAGACTTAACAAACAAAAAAAAAAAGACAGAAAAATTATGTGCTTGCAAAAAGAAATTGGATACATTCTCTTCTAAAAACAAAAGCACGTAGTCTCCAACCCAATGAGAAGGAAAACATCTAAAAATTATTTATGGTGTCATTCGTTAAAGAAATTAAATGTCGTTATTCCATTAAAAATAAACAACTAAAAGTTTCATTTAGTTGTTCCATTTTATCTACATTTACAATAGCACTTGGTTCTGTGTCAGCTTTAACCAGATTTATTAAGAGCCATTGTCGGAGGTCTAAAGGGACAGTTCCACTACCATACAGCACCAAGTCTTACATATAGCTGTCTGCTGGGGATGGCAATTTATTGTATCACTTATAGTTTTTATGAAAACAATTATGATAGGAACTTTGATTTATCATGACAATGACGAACTCCTGTTAATGATGCAAGTTCAGATCCCTGGTGCAGCCACTACTGTGCTTTCTTCATGTCTTAGTGCTAACCAACCCAGTGAGAAAACAGTGGGTTGGTCTGCTAACATAGCCCAGACCACACAGAGAAACATTTTCACTGTAAGAGTCAGAAACAACAAGCCAAATCCTCTTTACCAACTGGAGTGAGTGTGGGGAGTGGCATGCTGTGTGTGTGTGCTGATATCTTTAGGGAAGGAAGGCAGTGAGCGTGCAGGTCGCACTGCACTGAGTGGGTGGCTTATATTGTGACTCAAGCTCCCGGCTGGACAGTGTCAGGTCTTTGTGACCCTTGCAGGGCACTGAAACAGATGAGAGTCGGGCTGTGACATGTCTCCGCCAACACACTCTGCCTCAGTGGACACTGGAAAGAGTGTGCATCAAGGCAGGAGCATGCGAAAGGAGAAAAAGTAGCCCGGAGCTCTTTGCTATTATCAGAAATATTCAGATGTTACATTTGACCGATTTGGTTTTTCCAGGTCAAGTTCCTAAAATGATCTGCTGTTGCATTAAAAACAATATGCAAAATACACACAAGCTGAGAAGAATTGAGAAAAACGAGAGTTATATGAACGCTAAAATATAAGAGCAGCGAATGACTGCTTTAGAAACCTTGTATGATGAAAATCTGTGTATCTCGTATATTTTGTCTTAAGCTTTCTTCATAGAAAAACAACCTGAAAAAGTTTTCATTTTAATAAACAATTTTCTAAGCGCAGAGAAACTGTTCCAGAAATCAAAGTGAGGCATGGAGTATTTATGTCAAGAAACCTCCAGATATCAGGATCCAACTGAATGAGTCCAGATCACCACTTGTTTTCCCCACGGTCTTCTTCATCATTCTCCACATTCACATCCCTAGCTGATGGTGGGCTTGGTGGAATCCTGAATGGAAAGCCAGGCAGGGGGGCTGGATTCACTTCATTTTGCCTTTTTGCAGCTGCCTATTGTTTTGGTGGAAGCTGTGAGTGTGTGTTCGCACACATGCCTTGTGGGAACAAGTTTCCTGACACATATTACGATGTTGGGACCGAAGCCTGGTCCCCACAAGGGGAAATGCTGTTTATGGGTTAGGGGTTAGGTTTAGGACTAAGATATGAATTGAAATTTGGTTCCGATTACGTATTTAATGGTTAGGGTTAAGATGTAGAAATGAATGGAAGTCAATGGAAAGTCCCCACAAAGATAGCATGATAAGCATGTGTGTACGTGTCATCCCCCTAGCAATGGGAGAGGAGGAGACGACTGTAAGCCTGAGCCCATCTTCCTCCTCCCTCCCTCCTTCCTTCCTTCTCGTCCTCATGCTCCTTTCCATTCCTCTCCACAGCCATCAGGACTGTCCTCCTTCTCTTCCCTCCACCCTGCTTGGTTATCCAATGCACCGTCGTCCCCGGTGCCTAACTGCTGGAGACCTAGCGGAAGGCTGCAGTCTCTGGTGATTCTTTCCTGCACATCTACTGAGACAAGAGACTCAGGCTGTGCTCACTTCTCTGCAGACGGCTGGATCTTGGATTTTCCTCTCTCCTCTGGAATATTCCTCAGCAGACTCAATCCGTGGACCTGCCTGTTCTCCCCTGTGCTGGCTGCCAGCGACACGCCACCAGCTCATCCGACAGACATGATGCAAAGCGCTGGCACGGGGGCTTCACATTCCATTGACACCCCCAGAAATGAAGGCAGCAGCAGCATCAAGCTGAGTATGTGCAGGTTTACGGAGACCCTGTGGAAGAAGGCAGCGGGTTTCTGTAGCAGAATTTAGGCAGAGCGAGGTAGCCGAACTCAGAAGACTGAGCAGACAAAGAAAGATGAGCAGAGTGTGTGAGGGGCTGAGATGGAGTAGGTGAGACCCCTGCTGCCAGAGTCTCTGGAACTCCACAGAGTGAGGGTGAAGGGGTTTTGTATCTGGTGCTGAGGAACATGGGAATTTGTCGTGGATCTGTTTATGCCTCCTTTCCCCCGTCACCAAGGCGGTGACAACACACACCCAGTTTCTCCCTGTTTACCCCTCTGTCGCTGCCTGGAGCAGCTTCACACACATTTCTTCTCTGAGGTCCCAAACAACATGCCGGATGATGCTTTGTACATGAAACGCCTTAAGGTAAGCCGCTTTCCCAATTATCTGAATTGATTTTCAAGGACAGCAGTAAAGTTGTGCCAAAATGATAAGGAGACAATAGAACAAAGAAAACTAATCCTGAGCAGTCCTCTTTTTAAAATGACAATGTAGTGGAACTATCACCAGAATGGCAGAAAATTACTCTGTGTAACAGAAAGTTTCAAGATTTGTTGAGAACAGCCATCTTTGATCAACTGGAGGATGTTAATCAGTAACAGCCAGCTGCGCAGGCTTCTAATTCGGCATGGGGGAACCCCACTGAGGGAGCGTTGCTGTTATTTTAACACTTCCAGTGCGTTAAAGCTTTCAATCTGAAGGTTGGTCATAGTATCATATAACTCAGAACCTTCATGGAGTGATTTTTTCACAAATGAGATCACCGTTGTTGATTCCTTCTCTGATGCCTCTGTCACGCCATACATCCTTATGTTTTTTTGCATCCAGAGCAACTCTCCAGATCCAGCCATTTGTCCCCCAGCTTAGTGTGTAGCTTTAGCATAGCCGTGATGACTTCTTTCATGGTCTGGATCCTGTCTTCTCAATTCACCCTTCCATCTCGTCCATTCTGGTATTCGCCTTTATAATTTCTTCTACTGTTGTCTCAAATTTTTCTATATTTTCTTGGTGAAACCCTCTTAGTTCTCTCAGAATCAGTTCCACGTCTGTCATTTCTTGACACCGTGCCCAGTTTGTTAGCTTGAACCTGTTAGATGCATCCCTGTATTTCAACCATCTGACTTCCGTCGACGTTTAATGCTCGAAGTAGTGATATAGCTCTCATCCTCTTTTTAAAGCTTTATGAGAGTAGGTTTGCTTGGTTATATGGGGAATTTTTCTCATTACTCTGGTTCAACCATGAACTTTCTCATTATGTGGTCCAACTCGGAAGTCACTGCTTTAAAGATTTCATCCCAGAGACTGTGCTGACATTAAATTCCAGTTGTTCCAGATCAGAAACACCAGGATTCAGAATATAAATTCAGCCTTTTTCTGTTTAAAATTAAGCAGTGCTCTTGTTCTATGTCTAACATGGCCTCCATAAATTTCTCTTATCCCAGATCAGGTGAGCTACAGGACCATGGGCACCACCGTCATCACGCTGGACGACGTGCGGGCGCTGGAGGCCAAGGAGGAACAGGAGGAGTCCATCTTGGCCATGCTGGGCATCATTGGCACGTTCCTCAACCTCTTCGTAATAGTTTTTGTTTACATTTATACAACGGTGTGAGGATGGAATCCCATGACTGGATAACACAGATCAATGGTAAGACCTTAGGAAAAACTGCAGCCTGACATGAACACCTATCCCAGAGCAAGATGGAGGAAACGACAGGAAGTGGCTGAAGATGACAAAGAGGACGCCATATTGCCAAGCCACATGTTTAATTTGGAGAGATAACAAAGGGCTTAAAGCGAATGCGAAATGAGTCAAGTGAAGAAAGGGAGTCCCCTGAAACGAAGGCTTTCTGGCTCCCGGCATCTGGGACTGTTTGACCAATGAGGATGACTCTGGTGCCATTACTCCACTGAACTCAGTTTAATTCTACAGTCGTCCTCCTCTACAGCGCAGAGTGGAGCCTGGAGGAGCGATTGGTCAGGCCCGCTCTACCAGCACTGCTCCTCACTTCCTGAACCCCCCGCAAGCACGCGCACACACACACACACACACATATATATACAACACACATGGCATTCTACAGCTCTACATCCTGAAGAAGATGGATTTCTAAAATATAATAATAAAATAAAAACTGTTCTTGGGTTAAAAAAAAACATTTCCAAGATTTAGAAGTTCACATATGGAGCTATTTTTGTAAAAGGACATCTTTACAGAGGGTAAGAATTTAGGAGAAAGACAAGATTGTGGTAAAAAAAAAAAAAAAAAAGTAACTTCTGTATTAAAATACGAGAAAAGCAAACTTATGCTGTATTTTTGTTCATATTCATAAAAGATGCTGGATGTGTCCAGAAACTCTTACAGAAAAGAGTGTTTTCTTCCTTCTACTTTTTGAGAGTCAGTTTCTGTAACTTTTTCTCCATTTTACCAATGCTGTTTTTATGACTTACCTGAATAAAGTCTACATGTACAGATCAATGAGACAGTTTACTAAATAAACCACAACCATTGCTGTGATGGCTGGCCTAAGCTTTGCTGGTAACAAAGAAAGGTGGGTGAGCAGTAGGCAGTTCACTTCTGACCTGGTTAGGTTTGATGGACTTTGGCTGATTTTGGAGGGAAACATTCATTCATTTCATTCAACCTTTATTCAACTAAGTTAACTATTGAGAATATGTTCTTACTTCCAATAATAACCTGAAATAAAAGGAAATAAGGGATGGACTGACAGAACACTATGAACAACAACGTTGTGCACATTTTAGAAAAGGAGAAAAACTAAGATGCAACCTATGATTTTAAAAACTATGGTAATGACTTCTAATGCCTTTATTCATTTAGCAAAGCAATACCTAAATCAAGCTCACAGGACGAATTGGTATAAATGAAAAATAAATCCACAGGAATAGGGTGTGTATGGAGCGAACAGGTGCTGCAGGACTCCAAACAACACGCCTGTGATGTGGGAAGTCACAAAGTTTGTTGAAATTTGTATAAAAGCTGGTTTAAAGACAGGCCTGGAGCAGGATGGAGGGGCCAGGAGGTCATGTCTGGTATTCATCAAGGAATCTATCTTCTTCTCAGTGAAGATAAATAATCTGGTAGCAGTCATTGTTATTACCTCTCATTAATGGCTTCATTCACTGTGACAGCTGGTAAAACAGCATCGAATGATATTCCATCCCAGGCTTTCTCAGGACAGTAATGATTGATGTGGAAACATTGCACTGGGGTGAATGAGATAAGACCAAAGAGTTGGAGAAAATTCTACTTTATTTTAAAATGACAAACTCCTGCAGTTATTATGAAGGTGCAGAGAATTTACTGAGCTGCCTTTTGCTTTGCAATGATCTTCTTTATTGGGATTATTGCAATTGTGAAATGGTGTATTTTTGATATTAGCAGAATATAGACAAAGTTTTGCGCACATTTGTAATGGAAACACGGCTGGTGATGTCACAGTATGGTGGACCTCAGTTCATCACCCCTTACTCTCTAAAAACCTTTGACTGTTTTAATTTTGTGATCATTATAAAACACACACAGAGCCCTGGTCAAACTAGTCCAGTCTGTCCTTTAAGGATGACTGCCGCCGACATCAACCGACTTCTTTGTCTGTTCAACACAACATAGAGCAAATAAATCGCCATCATAATGTCAATGTGTGCAGGATTCACATTAAAATGAACTGTTTAGAGTGCAATAATATTCCGAGTGTTATACATTTCCATTGTCATGTTTAGCCAAAGGGCAGACTCTCACACCAGAGACTAATGACATTACCCAAAACGTTAACAGTGACAGAGTGGCCAAAGCACATCGGAGAAAGACGAAAATCCTCATTGCAACATTTACCATTATGGTGCTAACAGCCAGCTAAGTCTGCACAAGTTTGGTCCAAATATACAGCTGCATTCAACTGGACTCATGTTGACCTCAAAAATGAAACAAAAGGTGTGGATGTAGAAGGAGGATTTAAGGTCTGATAGTTTAATCAGACTATCACATCAGTTTAAGGTCTGCTATGAACTTAAGTGATTTGTTGCTGAAATAATCCTGAGACCTACACCAACATTATGACTACTGGCAAAGTACTGATAAATACATTACAGCTAAAAGCATACATTTATATAAACGGTGTAATAAGATGAACTTTACTTCTCACGTTCATTACAGCTGAAACCAGATATTTACATACACTGAATAAAAAGACATAAACATACTTTTCTCACTGTCTGAAGTTGAGTCAAATCAAACATTTCTTGTTTTAGCTTAGTTAGAGTTACCCAATTTATTTCTACTTTCTAAATGCCACAAAACATTTATTTAGATATTTTCTTGTAACTTTCCTTGAGTTCAAAAGTTTACATACATTCAGTGTCAGAAGTAACTGTCTTTTAAGCTGTGTGACTTGGGTTACACCTTTTGGGCTTCATTCCAGAAACCTTTAACAGGAACAGAATGAATGAAATATTTGAGTTAATTGGAATCGCACCTATGGATGTACTTGAAGGCCACACCTGAAAAACACTGCTCACTTTTTGAAACAAAACGAAGGACAAAAAAATAATAATAATACAATCAGGAAACGAATGTGCTGCCGTCATCTGTTCTAACAATTATATGCAAGTACAGACAATATCAAATGGGTGAATCAAGCCCAGAAGGACAGAAAAAGATCCTGTGAAGATGATGCTGAAGCTGCTTAAAGAGACCTATACTGAGATGAACTGTTAGTCCAACAGCAGCAGACTAAACAGATCCCAGTTTGCAAAACAGACTCAACCTGCAGTCAGAATCCAGAGCACGTGCTACATTCAGCACCACATCAATAAGCTTCAACTTCACAGCATTTACCATACCGCTCATCTGCCCTTCACCTGTAAAACAGTCCTGTCCATAATCCATATTCTACACAACAGCAGCAGTTAGAAAGCTTTTCTCCTAGGGAAACAATTACTAAGAACACAATCGAATTCTCATTTAATTCACAAAGTAAAAAATAATAATAATTCTGCTCTGGTATGTTTGCTATAATTTCTGCATCAGCAATACAGAAATTGAAAGAATCACAAAAGAAAAACATGAAATCAGGCCATTTCTATTCAGAACATACCAGAATGTAGACAGTGAGATTCCCCTGTTAGTGATCACTGCAACTCCAACCCAGAGTTGGGTTCTAAAGCCACAGAACATCAAAGGACAAATGCTAACAGATCTTCATGCCAAATATAATCAGTCTTAGAAGAACCATCTGAAAATTAGCCCTTATGAGTAAGATGTCTCAAACCATTGTCCTTTTACTAGATATACAATTAAAGACAAATAAAAGACCTATTTCAATTATCACACTTTGATAAATTTGAAATGTAATTCGTTTTACAAAAAAACGGTAATGTTGATGTTCCCATATGTTGCTGTGTAACCACAACCATTTCTGAAATGTGGGACAGAAAGAATTGCTCGATCACATGGGCATCCCTCCCCGCCCCGTTGTCTAGGTGTTTATTTGGAGAGACATGGCGCCTACCTGAGTCGTTGCGTAAGTAGGAGGACATGGCAGGGATGAGGCAGGACTGGCTCAGCAGCTCCTGTAGCACTGCTGGCAGAGCTGAGCTGTTCTGGGCTCTGCTGTCTGCAGAGGCATCGGCACCATGGCAGCTGCTGCTGGAGCCTGCCGGGTTGATGTAGCTGGCCAGAACCTGGTGGACGCAACACAACCAGCATTCCATTTACTTCAAAACAGCACCTTAGCCAACATCTTACATGTGTCATTTATAACTCTTTTTTTTTTCTCAACCCAGGGTTTCCCTCAGGGTATTATAAGCCTGGTGGGCCTCCAGGCTTTACTTACTCACCCACCAGGATTTGCATTGTGTTTATTTTCAATACGGTTTTTAATACACCAGTAACAATAGCTGTATTTCCATTGACCATGTAACTGAGCAATTTGTCATTTTGAAAATAAATTTATTTAATGGAAACCTGTCAATTTTGAAAAAATTCCCGTTTTACAATAAGTTTTGGCACTAAGATGAAGCTGGTTTAATTTTTTTAGCTGTATCCAAATTGGTTTATTTTGCAAAACTGCATTGGAAACACTTATCACATCACACAAGACGCATGATCAACAACCTGATGTTGCCACTGGCGCAAACCACGAAGAAGACAGCAGGAAGTGGTAGGGGGAAGATGTTTTTTGCATAACCAATTGCGTGAACAAACTCATTTTAATTGCATTTCTTGTTTAATGGAAACACCACAATTGCAAAATTGTGAGTGCGTTTCTTTTCAACATTAGCAGAATATTGACAAAGTTTTGCGTACATTTGTAACAGAAACACAGCTAATGACAGTAAAGACGGATTAAGCAAGGTTTCTAGTTGACGCACTGAACTGGTTGAGCTCCCATTGTGCCGTTCCTGCATCTGCCCGTTAGCCTGACACATTATTATTTCCAAATTATGATGCTTGCTCATGCACCTCCAAAAACTTTTGTAACTCAACATTTTTAAATATAAAAATTTGATGGGCCGCTGTGGTCTGCCCTAGCGCCCCCTAACCCCCAGCTTAGAAGGTTTTCTGGGGGAAACGATGCAACAAGCATATTTTTTATTGCGTTTTTAAAACCAATGAACGACAGTGTATTGGTCGTTCATTAACCATCTCATTGAATCCACCCTAAATACAGCATTTCTTCCAATGTAGGAACTTCTATAAAAAAACTATGCAATGTTTAATGATCTTGTAATCTTTAATAATCTTTGGAACAAAAAATCGGAAACCACAAATAAATATTTAAAGAAACACCACTGTCTGTTTTGAACCAGAGGAAGCATGTGGGATCAGCCTCCCAACGAGAAGAACGCAAGCATCAGGAGACGTTACAAAATAGAAGTGAAGTTGCAAAGTGGAATATGCTAAAATAAAATTATGAAAATGCTTCTGTTTTTGCTGAAAGCTGTTTTGGAAATCATTTTGTAGAAAAATGTGACATTCAATGGTTAATTCAATTGACTGGACAATCCTAAGTTGCAAATCAGTAAGCAGTTGTTCAGTGCAGCCCAGAATGGACCTCAGTTCAGACTCGCTGAAAGTGTGTGTGCGTGCGAGTGTATTTGGGTGTAAGACATAAATGCAGCCTGAGCTGCTGAATGTGAGAGCGTCCCTAAACCACCTTGCACACTTTTACACAGATGGCCTACAGACCCAACAAGGAAGCTCTTCCAGTACCAACAGCCCATGCAAGACAATAATCCTCACATTATGACTAAAAAAAAAAAAAATTAAAACACAGGTGAGCAGAGGGAAGTTGATGTTTACCTGGAGCAGACAGGTGACATGTTCCTCCTCTAACCTCTGCTTGGTAAGGGCCTGCTCCACATCCCAGCCCGAAGCTGTAGAGCCGGTACCAAAACCAGTTCCTTTAGCCCAGTACAGCTGCTGCTCCTCACTAGTCCCACCACTGTGACAACTGGACATCTGCGGCTGCAAACACAGACACACACACAGAATTAAACTATCTGAACAGGTGGAGAATTTATTTATATTCCTTTTCTATTAACCAAGTTTTCTTAAACTTAACACTATTTTAACACTATTTGTTCCACACTTTTGTGCAAAGTTGTATAATTTCAAGGCTGATTTAGTTTTGCTTTGTCTCCTATTGATCACTAAACCTGTTGGCTTTATATTCCTCCAGGCAGAACAACATTATTGTCCCCAATCCAAATCCTGTTCAGTAATGTTCTGCCGGGCAACCAGAACTCGTTCTACTCATTTATTCACTCTTGCGGTCCCTACTTCAGTCAAGCAAATCTGAACTATATGCCTTTAATACAGCTTGGTGTGGTTAATTGAAACACTGTTTCTCTAAGCTAGATAAGCATTTATTATATTTATCAGTTTTCCAAGAAATACTCCAAACATCAATCGGACCCAAATAGACTCACAGGTTAAAAAAAAAAATTGGTTGCTCTCCACTAAAAGTTCATCACCCACTTTTAGTACAAGTGAGCAGGTGTTAATATCACCACACATTTAAAACTAAGCAAAGATCTAAACAGGGCTTTGAGCCACATTTAACAACTGGAAGATCAGAGACAGTGAGATTCTGGGAAACTTGCCTATGAAGCTTAGCAACATCTGTTCACTAAGACCTCATAAAAATGAATAAATGCAGCTCATACAGAGCTGTATTTAATGGGTGTGGGGCTCAGTGGGGCGCACCTCAGAGACGTTGCTACTGGCGTTGGGGTTTCGAGGGGCGTGGTGGCTCAGAGCTGACAAACAGGCCAGGATTAGGTGAATGGCGCCGATCTCTAAAGCCATGCGGCGCAGAAGTACTCCGTCATCAGTAGTCAAAGGTGTGCTGCTGAACAATGCTCGAAGAACATGGAATGGCAGGGTGGGCAACACGTTGGCAGAGGGGGACTGCAGGATGTGACCTAAGAGAAGATCAGAGCAAAAACTTCCATCATTGGTCAAATTTTTTTTTCCATACAGTTTGGATTTACAAGGATGCTGGCAGGTTCTTTTTACTGTAAATAAAAGTTAAGTTCTGGTTTACAACTGTTACAAACAGCAGATTCTAAAAAGTTGACCAGAGTTTTATTCAGAGACAGCTTTAGGTGATGAGTGAAGGCACTGGGTGTCTGCATGGCAGCTCGACTCTGCAGCTGGAAATGTTTTCAGACTTACTGCCCTCTCCGTCGTCGGTGACGCCCAGCACCAGACGAAGCAGACACTGCGCGTGCTTCCTCTCCTTCAGCAACACCTCGGCGTACCCCGGCAGGCGCAGGAACAGACCGAACGCTGCCAGCGAGTGGGCCGGAATGGGCGACATGGACTGCACCGAGGATGAAGATGAGGAGGAGGAGGACTGGGACTGCTGCTTGTTCACAGGCGGCGGTTCTGCAGCAGCAGACTCGGGGGCTTCGTACACCAGCTCGCCTGACTGCTCGATGGTCACCCATTCAAACTGGTCGCTGTCTTTAGATTTCTCCTGGCTGGATGCTGGGATCAGCGGGGCGCTGACCTGAGAGGAGGACCCAGCAGAGCAGAAACTGAGCAGTGGTCTCAACACATGACTCATCACTGCATGTGGACTAATGCAGAGTCAATGGATTTACTGCACAAAAGAACTATTATCTTTGATTTCACAGACAAATTTTCTACAACTTCTTACAAGAACTTTAGCTAAGATGAACACCGATGGGTATCTTTTTGTCAGACTTTAACTCACCTGCTGAATGACATCGGGGTAGAGCATGGGCAGTCGCTCTGCAATCAAGGCCAGCCCCCCCATGCCAGCAAAGACCTGCAGTGGTGACTGGATGGGGTTGGTCTCCAGCAGGGACTCATCAGTTGCAGCATCCAGACATTCTTCGCTGGCCATCATTGGTTCATCCTCAGGACAGCTGTTGAGCATGTCGCAGTGGTCCACTGCAGCAGGACAACACAGAGGTCATCTTCACAAAACCCCTGCAACCAGATTCTAAGCAATGCTGTCCATGTATTCTACCTCACACGTCTGCTACTAGTCAGAAAATGATTTATAGAAGTTTTATATTTCATCTTAAAACACGGCTGAAGAGTAGAGAGGTTTAGGAGTTGCCAACATATTAGAAAAATCATGTGGTGGAAATATGGTCAAGTATTTAATATTCTTTGTTGATGTGGTTTATGTTTTGTTGTTACCAAGCCACCAGGTGAGGTGAACTTTCAAAATAAACGTAAAACAACCCAAGTGATCATGTAATGGAAATATCCACTGTGTGGATTGTGTTAAGTCTGTTTTTAGATATCTATATGGAGAAGAGCATTGCTGCAGGTTCTCCACTGCTGATACAGTCAAAACATTGATATTAAAGATTAATCTGACCTTGAGTGGCCACATGAGTCTGCAAAAACCCATCTAAATATAAGCACACGTGGAGTAGCCACATCTGTTCTGGATGCCAGCGAGTCTGGCCCTGTTACAATCTGTCCCCACCAAACGTCCTTCAGTCTCTTCAATTAAATGAGTTATAAATGTTGCACGGAAGCAAGGAATACAAATATCTATCACAGGACTACACGGGCATGTAGTCTAGCTAGCAGAGGAATATGGAGACTTCTTTCTGGAATATAACTAAATCAACATGAACTGATATTGCAACTTACAAAAAAACATTATTAGTTACAAAAGTAACTAAAACCACCCAATGTAACAAACAAAAAGGAATAGTTGCAGTATGACTTGGTCCAGAAACAGATTAGTGAAAAGCAGAGAACAGATTTTCAGAAAACTAGCTTCACCTGCTATTGTTTTCATGTCTTTACATCACCCTGCCGGTGGGACTAGAGACTGAAATGAACAACTTGGATATAATCATTATTTACTAACATGCATTGGCTGATTTTTCAGAATAATTGATCTGAATCGAACTTGGGTCACATTACTGCATAAATTGTAAATGGGAGGACAGAGGCTCTCCAGTACCTTTTTCTGTGCGAAGCCTCTTGAAGGAATCAGTCTTAGAAAGGCCAGAGTCAGAGATGACCTTGGAGCCCAGCTTGACGGTCAGGTTGATGGACTGGTAGCCCTGTGGCAGCTTACGGTCATACAGGAGAGTCAGCAGCTGAGCCAGGGTCATCTCAGGGGGGAGGGGCTGACCTGAAAGCAACATCACCAGAGATATCAGAGATGAGCTCTGACTGCGTTCAGGCCAACCTTCTGCAGGAGCCTGCAGTACCTGGAAGAAGCTTGTGATAAAGATGGAAGACGGGCACGCTGATGGTTTTGGCAGAAGGGTCCACACCAGACGAAGAGGTCAGCTTGTCACCCACAATGCGACCCCGTCTTGACGGAGGTCGTGGAGGGGTCAGAAGAGCTCGTTTGGACTGGGATTTTAAACCTAAAGATGGACACCCTGAATGAATTTGGTGACAGAAACTCCGACTGATAACTATTTCAAAGTAGATACAGCATTTTTTCATTTAACGAATGCACCAAAGTACCTGAAGCTACAACAACACTGTAGTTGTCCTGGAAGCCGTTGTCTGCCTTCATCTTCTCCTTCTCCTCATGATTCTTTTTCTCCTTGTCCTCTTTCTGCTCACTGATCAGCTTTGCTGTAATGCTGGGAGTGTCTGGATTGATGGAGAGAGAAAGAAAGAAAGGAATGTTTTGTCTCCAGACTCTTCTACAATTCAGCAGCAGCAATGGTGTATCAGGTTTCCCATCAAGTCCTTCAGGATGTCAAGAAGTGAAGCATTAATCATGCACCAAGCTCACTAAAAGCTAACAGGTCATGTTGCAGCATAGGTGACCTTGCCGTCTACAGAGCATCCACTCAGCGGCAGAGCTGTTGTCTAGGAAGCAGTAGGTTGAATAATTAAAGCTGGATTCCATAAAGGTGAAAGGTGAAAGTTTTCTGCAACGGTAGATGGCAGCAGAAATTTATTGTTTCCCGTCAAATGAAAATGACCAGAAAGCTTAGATTAAAAGTGGAAATGTGATGTGACCTGACAGACATTTTAAACACCATGGCAACAACGTTTGAAATACTCTGCATTAATAAATGTGGTCCCAATTATGAGATAGAAACAATGTAGGAAGAAAACAGCTGATTTTCTGAGCTAAAAGTGGCTGAAAGGGAAATTATTTGAGATCTCCTGGACCAGGTTTGGTTCCCTCTCTTCTTTTCCAAAGTTTATTATTTAAAAGGATCCATGAGTAGTTGCAGCAAATAGACTTTATTTGAGAAATGTTTATTTTAGATGTAAAAACAACACAGTAATAATACTATAGGTTGTTTAGGTTTTATAAATTTTAGTAAAATACTGTCACACGAACGTCGCTATGTTGTTCACGCTGCAATGCATTCTGGGTAAATTATGTTTAATGGTCCAACTGCGCTAGATCCGACCAGCCAAAACAGAAATGAGTAACGTCAGTAAGCTTTTTTTAATTTGAACTGGAGCGCATTGAAATCAATTGGAATTGTAGGAATCTCAAGAGGTAAGGAAGATGAAGAGGACCAAACAAAGGAAGAGTGCAAAGTTGGCTGTAGGAGCTGGTGGTGCCACCTTCAGCTTCAACGATGAATGACACTTACCTCTGGGCAGACAGTGTGATCCGGTAAGTATTTCTATAGCTCTGTGTCCAGTGCTGTCTTCATTTGGGGTTCTGTTAGCTTTTAAAAGAGCTTCCAGTGCTGTCTGGTTCTCAAAGCATTTTCCGCTCCGACGGCAGAGGGGTTTAGGCACTTTGTGGATAAAAGCTGTCGGCATGGCATTTATTTTTAGCTTGTTTTAGGTAACAATTACCTGCCAGAGCCTTTGTCAGTTTTGCTCGTACAAATGACTCAAAGTCTTCTGGAGAGAAATGTTGAGAGCACAAATGTAGATTCTTCGGAAGTTGTGTTCCACTGCACTCTTCTTCTTTTTTTTTATGGGGGAAGCGATCCAGATTCACCTCATTGTTTGCTTTTTTTATTATAACCAACAGTGACATACTGTAGTGTGACATTATCTAAAATTGCACCAGTCAAATGGAATATGATAAACAACAACTCGGGTAAAGTTAGCCTTCCTGTGCTTACTCTGTAGATTTTAGTACAAAATGGACCAAAACGCGTCATCAACCCATTGGGTGGAAAAATGTTGACCTCCATGGGTGAAGAATAAAAGACATACATTTTCTGAAGTAATTATGAGTTTTGATGCATCACAAACAGCAATTTTTTAGTTAACAGGAATATTACAACATGTTTCGGTCAACCTATTCAACTAAACTTGGATCCCTTTAATATCCTGAACAGATATGGACAGACAGACACAGAACAGTTTGATGACGCTGATGTTAGCTTTAGGATCACATACCAGACACCCGGTCGAGGACCTCAGCTAGTGTAGTAGAGATTGGCAGATGGAGGGTGCGGTACTTGTGGCCTGCTCCGTACATGGGATGCTGGATCATGTGGCTGGTGGCATTGATGCGACCTTTATATAACTGAGGAAAAAAGGACATGATGTTTTAGAAATGCTCTCTTTAAAAACACATACTGAGAGACTTCATCTATATCATGGTTTCACTGCAGCTGCAGAAACTATGGAATTTAAGTTGGACATTTTCAGCATTTATCCAATACTGCCCTCTTGTGTTTACAACTGAACACAGGATCAATCATCCATCCATCCATCCATTTTCTGTGCACCCTTGTCCCTAATGGGGTCGGGAGTTGCTGGTGCCTATCTCCAGCTGCGTTCCGGGCGAGAGGCGGGGTTCACCCTNAATTTAGAAAGACCAATTAACCTGACAGTCATGTTTTTGGACTGTGGGAGGAAGCCGGAGTACCCGGAGAAAACCCACGCATGCACAGGGAGAACATGCAAACTCCGTGCAGAAAGATCCCGGGCCGGGAATCGAACCCAGAACCTTCTTGCTGCAAGGCAACAGTGCTACCAACTGCGCCACTGTGCAGGATCAATCAGTGGATCTGAAACAAGGTGGAATGTTGTTCGCCCAGAACGACATGAAAGGTAAAGTTCAACTGCTTTCAACTTTACAGCAAATTAGCAGATGTTAAAGCAGATTATAATTTAGTTTAGTTAGGAATGTAAGACGATCTGATCAATTTAAAAGGTGAAGTATTACATATATATATTTCAGGCACGTAGTGCCATTTTATAGTACAATCAAGTAACTACATTACTTTCAGTTGTTATAAAAATGTTATATTTATCAAATATAACTTAAAAGAACTTTGACTTCAGAATTGAACACCTCAAATTTGAGCTTGTCTTTTTAAAAAACACCTATTTCTGGAACTCCCCCTTCAGAAAGTCATCACATCGCTCCTCCATTAATCTTTTCACAGTAGATTTGCTGTTCTGTCAGGTGTTTGCTAATTGCTGCTGGCTAGTCTAAAGGAACTGAGTGGGAGAGTCACGGAGGAGGGCAACTTTGAGGGGGAAGTTCTGAAGCTTGGAAACTGCAGCTCTTGAGGAGGAACTGCACCTCAAAGGAGGCCTTAGGTCCAACCATGAGTTTTGGTAAGCTGAATGGTTGCTACGGGAGATTAAAGGTTTTCTCAAACATGCATGAAAGAATCAAAGCAAAACTCCAGGTATGATTTTAATAAGGGAATAACATTATAACATGGTGTAAAGCTCAAAAAAGTCAATTTTACATAATACTGCTCCTTTAAAGGTTCCCTGGACAACAGAAGGCGGTTACTGATCAGACAGCAGGAAGCGATTACTTACCGGGCAGGGGGACTGGAGGAAGACTGTAACTTTCTCATCCTCCAGCATGAGCTGCAGGAAGAGTCTTCGGATGAAGCCTGAGATATTTCTGGAGATGGGAACGTTGCCTCGTTGGGGAGCCGACTGGAAAAGTTCACACAGCACCTGCAGCCAGCAAAAGCACTCTTAGAATACACTGAGGGAAACTGTCTGAGGATGAGGCCAAGAAAGTGTGATGCTGATACAGACCTGTGCCATGAGCCGCTGGTTGCTAGGGTGACAGGAGATGCACTGAAGGAAAAAAGCCACGGTTGCGTTCTCTAAAGCTGTTCTCTGCTGGGTGGTAAGACCCCCCGCCTGGCTGGATGACAGCTGGGAGAAGTGAGACCCTGTTTGTGGCGCGTGGACTGGAGGTGGACCTGCAGCGGATCCGGTGGCCAGCGGCTGACAGCCAGCATTGGAAGCAGCACTGGGACCAGCACTGGAACCAGCACTGGAAGCAGCACTGGAACCAGCACTGGCGCTGGAGTGGCAGAGCAGGAAGAGCAGCGCAGTCCACAGAGGGTAAACCTCAGGCCCACCGAGCCAGTCCTTCATCGCGTGACTGTTGCCCACCTCTGTGAGGAAGCGCAGCACCGGAGCAGCCAGTTCAGCGGCCAGGGCCGTCCTGCCGTGCTGGGACGGTGAGGGCGACGGCGAGTGGTAGTGGTGGTGGTGGCGCCTGTCGACCTGAGCGGCAGGCAGAGGGAGGTCGGCGCTGACTAGGAGTCCCACGCAGAACTGCACCAGGCTGCGCACCAGCAGCGAGGGCAGGCCCGAGTCCAGCAGCTGCTGGATGGCTCCTGGGGACTGGGAAGCGGCTGCCAGGGTGGTCAACTGGGACTCGGAAAGGTTGACTGGGGGTCTGGCATGTTTTGAGTCATCCGTTAGTCCACTGGCGCTAGCGTTAGCATCATGTTGCTTTTTCCCGTCGTCCGTCATGGCAAGTCGCCGCTGCTGGGCATGGGAGTGGCTGGCTGTCGGCACGGAGACGATCTTCATCCAGGACATGAGCAGGGTGAAGTAGCTGGGGTGAATATGACACATGGAGCACAGCAGGCTGTCCACAGCCTTCTTCAGCACGATGTTGCATGAGAGAGACATGGACCAGTTGAACAGGAGCCTGGAGGACAGAACGTAGAACAGCGTCAGCCATGACAACTCTAAACTAGAACAGTGTGTGATCCAGCTGTCAGAAGAGCAGAACTGACTCAAAGAGTTCTCTGTTGAGCAGCCCAGGAAGATCGTAGTCAACAGGCAGCTCGAAGCTGTGCCACAAGATGGCCGCCACGCAGTGGAGGTGGGAGGGAGAAGGCATGAGGAGGCCGTACTCTCTGGAGGAGGAGGAAGAGCCAGCAGAAGCGTAACCTGCCGGAGCACTCATTTTATGACCTGCTACTCTGGACGAGTCGTACACCCAGTGGAGCAGAGCCTGGATCCTGGAAGGCACAAAAAACATCCAATCATGTTAATTCACAAGTTCACGCACCATAGAGATAAACACCAGGATGTTTCTTTTATTTCAGATCTTCGATGTTCTCAAAGACCATTTCTCCTCAGGGAGACAGAAACTAACGGGACAAAAAAGTGATGCTAGAAGAGGTCTGTACCTGTCTTTGGTTCCAGAGTCCTGCGTGGTTCCCAGCTGGTACAGAATGTCAATGGTGGAGTCAGAGGAAAGGCCGTTCAGGCGTCCAAACAGCAGAGGACTGTTTAGATCTGTTCGAGACAAACACACAGCACAAACACACACACACACACAGAAAGGTTACACCCACAATGCACTAATTAAACAAAGAGATTACCCAGACTAAACTGGGCTACCTCTAGGTTTAGCAGGTTGTGGAGTTTCTGAAAAGTAAACTCCACAACCTGCTGAAAAGTAACAATAATGTTACTTTTCAGAACATTAAACCAGGAAGTTGGGAAGGAAAACCTACTGGATCCACAGTGATAAGGATCAGGGTCTGCTTAACAGCTTCAGAACTGGTCTATAACCATGACAGCCACTCAACTCAGAGTAAAATTTCAGAGATAAGTGTTGAAAAGGATCAATATGAGGCAGAAATATGTGAGGTCTTTCTAGAAGCTAATTCCTAGCTTGTGCAACACAATCTTGGACGGTAAGTCGGACTCACATTAACAAATGTTAAATCTCCACTCATGTTTATTTCTAACATAACTGCAAAAAATGCATAATACATAACTTGCTTAAAGCAGCAGTATGTAACGTTTCTAAAAAATATATATATATATTTGTTAAAACATTTGTCATTAAATTGTGACAGTATACTATGAGACACATATTCTGAAAAAAAATTAGCTCCTCTGCCTTCTTTTAGTAGTAACTAACTAGTGCTAACTAGAAACAACCAATCAGGGCCAGGATGTCGGTATTAGCGCCGTCAATCTTGCTTGTGAATGCATGTGAATCTATCCCTACCCTGTTGCTCTCTGCTAAACATTAAGAGAATTAAAAAGTTCACAGACGCTTCTAACAAGAAGAACATTTGCTAAGAATTGTTGCTAAGAACCAGGGCTCTCTTCGGAAAGCTGACACACTAGAATGACACCAAAACATGTCACATCATCAATAAATGTAGGTAGAGTAGCTCTACCATGTGATGACTGCACAGCCATGGCAACAAACTCTGATGTAATTGTGCCTTTTCTAATATGAGGAATTTAGCATGTTGAGTGCTCCAAACAAGAGAATTGAATAAGAAACCCACAGGAGTAAACACAACTGAATCCAGTTGGAAGTTGCCTGAAGACAAAGTGAGGCTTATGAGCTTATGAAGAAACATTTCTCCTTCTGAACAGAAATAGAGTTTAAAGAGAAAAAAAAAAAGCTCACTGAGGCAAGGCAAGACAACCAGCAGGATCATCACTGAGGACAACAGGAGCTGGTTCTGATTATTTACATCGTGTGAATATTTAGTCAGTGAATATATCAATGTGGCGATTGTGTGGACTCACTTGCAGGGTCTGTGCCAGAGGCAGCACAGTTCCTCAGCAGAATGTCTATGAGTTTGAGTCCGATTCTCGTGGACTGCAGTCCTATTTTGACCAGCACTGCCTCGATGTTGGGGGAGTGCATGCCGCAGTAGGGAGACATGAGCAGAGCAGCACAGGTCTGCAGCAGGTTGGCTGTGGGTGCTGCAGCACTGGCCATCATGGCCTCCAGGTCCCCAACATGAGTCAGGCAGTGATGGAGCAGGCGGAGCCACCCGATGCTGAGGAGGCAGAGAGGGAATGTCTCAACTACGGATGCGCCGATCCTCTTTCTTCATACCAATACTAAGTTTTAGTGTCTGCCAATATCGATCCAATATACATTAGTGCTGAATTGACTTAAAGCGTTTCTTTTTTAAATGCAGACATAAAGGTACTGAATTACAAATTCATTTCATAACTCTGAACCAAAGCAGCACACTTAAATACACCAATAGATTCACAAGCTAGGTCAAACATGTAAAAATAACACAATTTGTTCAGTCAGTGCAATTACTACTTGTTTTACAGCCAATGTAAAACAAGTAGAAAAGCAGTTGTTCCGGCATCCTGCATGGTTAGTTCCTCCCTGGTGGTAGTAACAACCTCCTCAGCAGGTCAATGTTCTTCTTAGGCCTTCTAATGAGCCATCATTTGACCCAGGTGCGTTAAACCAGAGAGAGAACTAAAACATGCAGGATGCCGGCCCTCCAGGACCGACTTTGGGCACCACTGTAGTAAAGAAACTGATGAAAACAATAGGTTGACTACCTTGGTCTAACATGTAAACAGCGACAAACCTGCTTTCAAATGGCTCAAAAGTCCAATTAGGAGTTTAAAGCGCGACATCGCTCAGAGCACAACGCATAGAATTAGACTAAATAGAAATGCCTTGACAAATCAGACACATTGTCATGATACACAATCCAAAATATTTTCAATATCGGGACTAATACAGATATTAATATTGGATCGGTGCATCTCTAGTCTCAACATCAGCTGCTTTACACCCAGATAGACTTATTGAGGCACCAGTGTGTACCTGGTTTTAGAGACCTGGTCCTCAGAGGGCAGAAAGGGGTTGTTGACTGTAGCAGAGGAGGTATTGCCAAACGCCGTCAGCCCCAGGAGTTTGATCTGAGAAAGCCCAAGGGTGCTGGCATCCCGCGGCCGGTGGAGCCGCAGGCACACCGCGGACGCCACTTCGGCCTTCACCAGCTGGATCTTTATATAGGTGAGGCCGCTGGTGAGGACCGGTGTAGAAAGAGGCAACATGTTGACCCCGTCTGCACTGATCTCCACAGAGACGGAGGACGGGCAGGCTGAATGGTGAACAGAGGGAAAAAGAACAATAACCCCAAGTTTTTATTCCAGTGACAGGAAAAAACATGTACTGATTCAATGTATACAAGGTGCTGTATACACTGAGTTTTTACTATTATTATTTTTATTAATACTATAGGGGTTCCCCAGTGTATTATAAGCCTGGCAGGCCACCAGGCTTTACTTGCCACCCCCACCAGACTAAGCGCTGCTTGTTTTTATTATTTATTAAAAAAATTTCCCCCACCATAAGCCGACTCCAAGCCTTTTTACTGTGCTGAGTATTTCATTGGCAGAGTAGGATAGTTCCGGAAATATGGGTTTATAGTTTATGCATTGAACATGGTATAAAGCCGGGAGCGCACCAATCACACCGCTGGCGCCTCTGCATGTTGGCCGCCTCGTGCGCTATCGAGGCTGGATCTCTAAAGCTTTCCTTGGTGCGGATCGCGCGTATCTCCTTTCACTTAAACTCCTGGATACAGGCTAACCTGTATAAACATTTATATCAACCCCTTGTGAGAACTCATGTTTCTTTGGAGAACTCTATATCAAGGTATGAGTCATGTTTTAAAGTCACCGTGTTTGCTCTGCGCAGCTCAATGTGACCCGCAAATATAGGTACCTGATTAGAGGTGAGCATTAAGCATGCAATGAGAGTGGTCTATCTGTGTGAACAAAGAATTATGTGCGGCGTGTGCGTTTACATCTCAACACCAAATTATATTGCTTGCCCAAGCTAATTTTTACAACTTCTAACATTTTTTTAAAACCAAAACACAGAAGGCCACTGGTGGACTGCCCTAGTGCCACTAACACCAGGCTTAGCAGGTTTTCTGGGGGAAACCCTGTATTATTATTGTTATTAGTTATTATTGTTGTTGTTGTTGTTGACTGGAGTCCAACTCACTGGCCAGAGAAGCTAGATGAGGCTGGATGTGGACCTCCTTGAGCAGCACAGCAGCAGGAAGGTGGATGGTGAGGTCACACCATGCCTCCTCTGGCAAGAAGATGTAGGACCAGGCAGCTGAGCGTGCCCGGCGGTGGGGGGGCGTGGCCTGAAGGAGAACCTCTGCTGGTTGTGCAGTGGGGCTGCTGGATGTGATGGTGCCTAGGAACGGATAAACACAATCAGAGGCTCGTTAGATATAACATGTAAGGTGTAGAACCTGTCGCCTGCCTGATGTGGAAAACAGTCGGATAAAATGTACCTAAGGGAGCGAAGTTGTGGAGACCCTCAGCGTTGTCTGGCTCTGACGTCATCACCCTGGCCTTAAGGTTACCGTCGGCGGTTTTCCCTGGACCAGAGTCCAAGAACTTCATGATGGTGGACACCATACTGCGTGCTGTGTTCACAATGGCTCTGGTGCTCGTCACCATGTTGTTACAGATCAACTGTACACCTCCTGAAGAGTGAGAAAAAAACGTGGTTATTACTAAGGTTGTCAACGCTAATGCATGTGATTAATTTTTTGTGCAAATTCATCTATATATATTGACCTAAAAGTGTCTCCTACAGAGGGTTACCCAGTTCACAGGAGCATGTTATGGAAGTGACACATAGGGAGCGACTGACAGCAGCGAGAGATACGTTTTCAGCGACAGAAGACAGCAAAAGTTGTTGAAAATCTTCAATCTTTTTGTGTTTTGTCGTTAGCAAACGCGCGCACATCTATGTCCAAACATCTACGTGTACAAGTTGGAAATTTCACATGCACAAATTACGCCAGTTACTCAGCTGGCGTAACAGCTGGGTAATCTCTGGTTACAGCTGGGTAACCAGCTGTTACGCCAGCTGATGAAGATGTCCTCATCTTGTCTACAAAATGAGGACAAGAGGCTGTTGCCTCATCGCACAAGTTCCACAGGAACTTAACGGAGAGATACATTTTTAAATTAACAGTAGAAACAAAATGAATTCCTCTGAATCTTTCTGAATATAAAAAACCTGAAAACAAAGAATCTTCAGACATGTTTGGCTGGAGACAATAAAACATTTTTTGAAAACGTGCGTACAGTGGCGGTTTTTGATATTGGACTATACTGGCAGTTGCCCAGTTTGGCATCAGAAATGGGTGTGGCATCGAAGAACTAGAAAATAAAATCCAACTCATCTGTCAGTTTTCCCCTGAACAAGTTTTCTACTTCCTGTATGCATGTGCAGTAGTAGAGTAAGTTTCCCTTAGTTGCTGATGAGTACTGGGAGACTACATTATCTGCTACCTGCTAAAAAAAAAAAATAATAATAATAATCTGACAATTGCTTCCATTTGGAGAGCAGCAGGGGTTATTTGCACAGCTGCGTGGATATTTATATTTCAGGCTTACAAGGATAAGCAGTGATTGATCCTGATTAATCACAGGGCCAGAGAATGATTAATCTCATTAATTATGCCTCACTCTTTTTATTGGATTAAAAGAGTGAGGCAATTTAATCCAATATTAAATTGCTTCACTCTAATCAATTTGATCAATTGACAGCACTATTTTTAACATTTATGGACCTCCAAAATAAAACGACAATATTTATCATGAACCACTGTGGCTAATAATCTGCACAACCTGATGGTTAAAGAAGAAACTACAATACATATGTGAACACCCACCCATGTCATGGAAAGCCTTGAGAGCTTCACTGGTGTCCAACACTCGCAGGATGAACCACAGAAGAGGCTCGGACAGCTGGCAGGTGGAGAGAGACCCCTATCAACAAACAAACAGAGACCCAGTAAGGTTTGCCTCACTCTACTTTCGAAAAGCTCATATCGACACCTGACGGCAGCAGCTGAAGCAGCAGAAGCAGCCGGCTGGTTGTACCTGTCTGCCCATGTAGCCGCAGGCCATGTAAGTGAGAATGGGCTGCAGCATGACCTGCACCGAGCTGGCCCTCTTGCTCAGAGTGGTGAGGATGGTGAAAAGGCCATCGCCCACTGAGATGGCATCCAGACCTCCGTGGAAGTTCTCATGTTTGGTAAGATGGAGACCGCTGGCACCTGGAGGAAAGACACCGGCATTTGGGTAAAGAGTTTTCATCATCACCATCAACACACTCAATATGTTGAGCTGCTAAATTCCAGAATTTTCATATTGTTTGATTAAAAACACTTCCACAGGGATGCACCAATCCAATATTAATGTTTGTATCTTTACCAATATAAAAAAAAAAAAAAGAAGAAGAAAATCTAGATCAGGTATCAGTAACAATGTACCCAATCCATAAGAGCGGATGTATTCGGTCTAATTCTGTTTTGTGCTCTAGGGGACATAGTGCTTCACTAATTATTTTACATTTCATTTCACATTACGAACTACGCTTTGTGAACCTTTGAAAGAAGTTTTGTTGCAGTTTATTTTTGCCAGTTTCAGTTTATTTCCATTGGCTCTCCTACTCCTGAATGCACTGGCTGAACAAATTAAAGTTGAGTTGTTTTTACATGTTTGACCAGGTTTATGAAGGTATTTGTGTATTTACGTGTGCTGTACTGGTGCAGAGCTATCAAATAAATTAGAAATTCAGTACATTTATGTCTGTGTTTTAGAAAAAGAAACGTCTTAAGTTAATTCAGCACTGTTTTTCTGTGTCAGATCGGTCAAGCCGATACAATACCTCAACTCCGATATCGGTAGTGAAAAAACTGGATCGGTGCATCCCTAATAGAAAGCAAAAGTAAGCAGGTGAAGATGGCGATCTAGTTTGACGAAGCCGACAGAAAGTGAAAGTAGTGGGATGACTGAATAGAAGTCTCACCGATGATCATCGCCATGGCACTGCTGTTGCACTGACCCAATGCTGACAAGATCTGGCTCATTATCTGCTGGTTAGCTAGCACCAGGTCAGCCACGCCAGCAGGGGGCCCGGGACTGGATGAAACTCCTCCCGCCACACTCTCCTTGCTTCCACAGACCTTTTCCTCATCTGAGACGCTGCTGTCGGCGGCACCGCTGCCAACTGGCGGCAGACGGCCACTGAACTCGCGGTCCCCTGACAGAGGAAGCTGCACTAGCACGTTCACCAGTTTCAGCAGGTTGAACATGAGTTGGTCACGCGTGGTTTCCCCACACACGGCCTTGGCGTCTCCGGGTCGGATGATGTTGGCAAACAGACCTCCGAAGCAGGCGCGGGCCCCCACGGAGCTGTCAGAGCCGCTGCGGGACACCACCTTGTCTGAGCACGTGATGTAGTGGTGAACCAGGAACGTGATGGACTCCAGGACGGAGGAAATAGTGGACACAGACACCACCTCGAAGTTCTGCTCCAGGGTAAAGTCCAGCAGCTTGACCTGGGCATCCAGAGGACCCTGACCCGACTGGAACGGGCCCCTGGGGAGCCAGCACAACCCGTCAGTTTCACCTCTTAAACTCTGATTGAGCTGATTTGCCTGAAGCTCACCTCTCAGTGGACAGGATGTGGATGAGCTTCAGGAGGAACTCGCTGAACATCTGGGGGCAGGTGGAGGACAGGTGGACCTGCAGGCGGCTCAGGAACTCATGCATGGCCTGTGTGGCGGTGGGGCCCACCTGGGAGCTGTGCTGACTGGTCCCATTGGTGCTACCGCTGGACAGGAAGCGCACCAGCACATGGACAAGGGTGGGATCTGACACCATCTGCTGGGCCGTGCTGTCCTGGCAGTTCAGCACGCTGATGGAGGCTGGAGGCAGAATCACAGCTTTTACACACACACACACACACACACACACACACACACACACACACACACACATATCCTCCTGCATTGTGAGGGCCCTACTGACCAGAGGTGGGCATGTTGGTCATTAGGGTGAGAGAGTGTAGCACCAGGCACCATGTTCTCAGGGAGGTGCTGGGGTACCAGGCCAGAACTGAGATGAAGCTGCTGACAGAGGCTGCAGACACACGCACACACATATATATACATACGTTAAACACACTTACAGAAACAGTAAAGCAATCTGAGACCGCTGGGGGGTTTAAGAGCCCACCTTGGTTGAGTGGGATGGTGGGCACCCGGCTGGCGTTGAAGAGAAAAATATCTGATCCGCTGTCTTCGCTGCCACCAGAACACGTGTTTAGACTGAGCGTTAGCCACAACTGCAGCAGCGACTCCAGCTAGGAGGACAACACACACATTTCACCTGGCTGCTCCTTATTATAAACACTCACTAAGCTCATCGCTTCTCCAACTCAAATGATAAAAAATGGTGGAAAAATGTTGTCTCAGGGTTTCCCTCAGAGCATTTTACGCCTGGTGGGTCACCAGGTTTAACTGGTGCACCCACCAGGCGTAGCACTGTTAATTTGTTTTAATGATAGCCTTTTTCTAAAGATTAATAGTTGGTGTTTAGGTATTAATCTTCCAGTCTTCTAATAATGCATAGCTACCAAGTGATATTTTCAAATTTCCGGTCAAATATAAACATGTTACCTCAAACACATTGAGGGCAGCTGGATGACTGCCCTATCGCCCCAAACACGGGGCTAAGAAACCCTGTATCTTGTTTACTAAACCGCTTTACTGGTGGAAATATCTCAAAAGCCCTGAATAAAAGAAATCTGAAGAGGAACTTGTAGGACTACATTCCCCAACAGATTCTCTGCTTCAAATGTCGTGGATATACTGAGCTACCAGACAGGCAGCAGGAACAGAGCATCTTTAGAGTCAGTCACCTGTACATGATGGACCTGCAGCATGGAGAAAAGCTTGTTGAAGCAGTTACTCAGAATGGGAACGGAGGAGGGCTGGACGGTGGGGCCGCTGCAGGGTGGGGAGCCCCCGCTGTGGAATGCTCTGAGCAGGGAGTCATCAGTACCATTGGCGGGCTGGGTGACTGCAACACAAACACACAAAGTCTTAATGTAGTACACAGAGCATGGTGCCCCACTAACACAACTATGGCTTTCTGTTTTTTGAGCTTACTTGTAGATGAACTGGAACTGAGAGCCTGTAGAATGGAGTCAGCCTGTAAAGTTGCCATCATTTTCAGCATCAACTCAGCCTGCTGCTCCAGGCCAACTTCAAGTCGGGCATCCAGCGCTGTGAAACGAGAGGCCGAGCATTTAGCCTAATCTTGGATGAAAGCTATTATGAAAAGTAAAGCCGGTGCCGAACAAAAGGAGAGGTTCACCTTGAGACACAGAGACCGACACGCACTGAGAGGCTGGCTTTTCAGGGGCAACCAGAGGTTTGGACACCGGAATGCCAACCCCTCCGATGTAAGGGTTGTACCCATATGTTCCATAGTCAGCACCCCAGTAGTCATACCAGGTGCTGCTTATAGGCTGAGAGTAGATAAAAAAAAAAACCCACAAGTACAATTTATTACTCACAAATAGAACGTAACAACTGATTCAAGTTATTACTGGACAGCTGGAGCTGAACAGCACTTCAACCAGAAGAATGTAATTTTACTGAAATGTCATATTCTGCAATGCAAATAAGAAAGGAAGGACAACACTAAGAAAGGACAACAGATAATGGAATTGGGAATAACATCTTGAAGTACAAATATTTTCCCAATCTTTTATTTGTTTATGCATTCGTGTCCAGACTTCTAGAAATATTACAATTAAATCTGATACTTTTCTAAATGACAGTCTTGGATAAGTCATTTCAAGGTTAACTGGTAGGAAAATAAGAAACATTTGGCATTTTAAGCTTTTACACTGATAATAGGTGAAAGAAAATGAAAAAAAACAGAAGTCATAGAATCAACATACCTTAAATACTTTGGCAGCGAGAGGATCTTTTTCCAAATCAATATCTAAAGGATCAATATCAACATCCATGAGGTCTTGTAGCAAGTCAAAGTCTATGTCTTTATCTTTTTCCAAAGATGACAGAGGTGGAGCACCTTTGGATAACAAAAAGATCTTTAATATTACTAGGTTAATGCGAGAAAACATTTAAGCAACAGACACTTTGAGCCACTTTTAACAGCAACACAGCAAATACTGCAGGGCAAAGATTCTGTCCAGCAAACCTAACTCAAAAACTGTCAATGTCATAGTAACAAGCTCAATCTAAAGTAAGCGATAAACTCACATTTATAGTATTTATAGTATAGTGTAGTAAAGTGGAAAATGTATTCCAAAACCTTTCATAGTGAAATACCAAAATATCTGGGTTTAACAGTAATACTGCTGTGGGATGTGTGGTGAACGGATAGAGGGGCCCCACGTACTCTGGAACACGTTGGAGGTCCCTGTGGTCCCTGCGATGATGTCTGGCACCAGAGCTTCATCGATGGTCTCCACCAGGGGAATGGTGGAAGGCTGGGCCAAAGAGTCGTCTGAGTCTGCCACGGCTGAGGAAGATGACGCCCCTGCTTCCTCACCCACAACCACCTCTTCCATGGCATCCAGAGAGCCCGGAGACATCAGTTCACCTTGGGGCAGAACGACAAGGTCAGAAGCTGAACCTGCTTCGTACCCTGAGCTGAGAAAACCCTCATCATCTCTGATCCAAACCATCGGCACAACATGGCTAACTTAGAAAGATGGCAGAGAACTGCTGCCTTATGGCACTTTACCACTAGACCGCCTCTAACCGGTACGAGCTTTTCCATTTATGTAGTCTGTTCCTTGTTGTTGAGGGTGGGTCGTGAGCACGCAGCAGCTGTGTTCAATTCTCTACTGACGTCTGCAGCTACACTCAGCAAAGGAGAACCTCAAGGTTGTAGTTCTGGGCTCAAATAAACCCAGATATTTAATTTTGTCCTTTAGAAATTCATTACTGGCCCAAACATAATGATTAAAAACTCAGATCAGTCGATTAATTTTGTTGTACATATTAATATGATTACATTCCGGCACTTTATTTTTTTTTAAATGCGCAAACTTTTGGATTTGCAGTCAAAAGATATAAACCAATAGCCACGCCTGAACAGTTTTTTGGTTTTTTTTTATCCGAAGGGAAAATAAAAGTCACATCACAAGCTAATATTATGTAGTTCTGGTGTTTCACATTGTCAACAGAAAAGCACAGCCTGTCAGAAAGCTGACCAGCTGCTCTGTTTCTCTCTTTTTTTATGACTGTCTTTCTTAAGAGGAACTAGCTGCTAGCAGAGCAGGTAAATCAACCAACATTGTTCTGCTTCAAAACTTAGCGCATGTGGTCCTGGCGCTGATCGTGATTAAACTCATAACTGTTCCTCCATACTGAGCAGCTCTCTGAAAGCAGATGGCGTATCTGTGCTCCACAGCTAAACTTTAAAGTTGTTTTGGAGTTTTCAGTGACGTAAATCACGAGCCAACTAATGAATGCGATCAGTTGTCAATCTAAAGGTTTCGGTACCGTACCTTGATCGATCCTGCTAGTACTACCCCTAGAGCAGGTACTGAAATCTGAGAACAGCCGGGCTGAGCTGCGCCGGATTTGCTAATGGAAAATGAATTTGGCCGAGGCCGTACCAGTTAGAGGTGGGCTAGTGGAGAAGCGCCTTTAGCACCCAAAAACAAGGAAGGCAGGTGTCTGCACATTTAAGCTTTAACTCATTATGTTAACCTCTTGACAGCTAAGGCCAATGGGAATCATTGTCGGCGAGCAGTTCTTTCCCCTCCAGCAGGAAGATGGGAGGTGGGATCCTGCGCTGCAACATGTCTATATCAGTGTGTTCAATCAGAGTTGTTTCACTTGTTAAAAATCATTTGGTGCCCAGATAAATGTTCTAAATGTAGATAAATCCTTCAGAAGGACGGATGGGGTCTTTCCCATAATGAGACATCTCAGTCAAACCGTGGTTAGCTTACGAAACCGTACGTTTTTATTTCCGTTACCACCCTTCCAACAACTCATGCAACAACTGGGTCAATTGGATAAAAAGTGGGGGTCATAACCAGATGAAACAGACCTGCCAGGATGTCCTGGAGCATACATGTGAGAGAGTACTGTGCCCAGGCCCCTCCCCAGGAGATGTCCCCTCGATTGAAGTCTGTTCCTACAAGCAGTAGCAGAAGGCGTTCCAGCTGCTGTTCAGACACCACCTCACACAGATGGATTGTAGGTCTTGTGGCATTAGCTATCCTAGCAAGTACCTGCAGAGACAACAACACTGGTCACATGTCTATACAGAGAACATTTAGAAGATCTAGGCCTTTATTTCAGACGAATACCTTGCAGACAAAAAGCAACAGGTCAGCATGGCAAGTGAAGTCCATAGAGAGCAAAAACAGGGCAAGTTTCTGCACTACAGAGATGCAGCGTTCATGGGACAGAGTGAAGGGCAAAGGTTCTACTTCTGGGGCTTCTTTGGCTGTTGTGGATTCTGCATCCAGTGTAGAGCGAGGCCATTCAGCTGTCCGTCTCAGACGGATCAGGTCTTTAAAGTGCTGAGAGAGGAAAACAGAGCCAAAGGCAATTAAACATACAGCTGAAGAATCTGGCACGACAGTAGTCTCTGACTATTGTTCATTAGTGACATTTGATGTTAAAAGTCTGACAGGTTCTCACCTTGGATGTAGCTTGTTTGAGTTTGGCCTGTTCCACTAGCAGTTTGTAAGAGGAACCTTTGTTGCTTTGGATTTTCTCCTTCTCTATTTGCTCAACCAAAGCCTTCTGTTTGGCTTTCAATAGATTTAACTGCTGCAATAAAGCAGGCACAATTAAAACAAACACTGCAGATGCATTCCTGTAAGGCTTCTCAGTTATTCTGGCTTTGGACTTAAACATGTTTACCTGTTTGTGATGAACGAGCTGCTTGCGAAGCTTCCGTGAGTACAGCCGATCCAGGCTGCTGCTGCCTTTAGCTGTCCTGTTGGAGTTCTGAGACTGAAGCGTGTTGTTGATAAAACTCCACTGAATCCCTGAGGAACAGAAAAGCAAAACATTACAAAAGGAAAGAAGAGAACTGTGTGAGCAAGCTAGCTTTACAGGAGCAAGCCCTACCCTAACAAACAAAATGTGATTTCCTCTATAGGATGGACATGGGTAATAACTTGGCCTGTCACAATAACAGATTTTGCTGGATGATAAACTGTCCCAAAAGTTATTGCGATAAATGATAATGTTGCTGTTCTGAGACCATTTTCAAGTAGTGTAGTGGTAAAAATGGCATGATAATGCAAGAGCACATTCTCAAAGATCAATACACTTTAAATTCTAATATAACACTGGAACTGGAAGACATTTTAAGTATCCAAATGTCATTTTAATTGTCCAAAACAACAGAAACGACAAGAAAGAAAAAAAAAGAATTATGAAGTCTCTGGAAACAAAATTGTCCTTCATAAAAAGGGCTTGTTGAGACCAAAGCACCAGACTGAAGACTTATCATCCAGTTTTTGGAAGAAAGAGAGAAAAGAGAAAAACAATAACTCAAGTAAATGGAAATTATGGAGCTTGTTTAGTATAACGTACATTAATTGATTTATTGGTCATTGAGACAGGCCTAGTAAAACGTGCTGATAAATGCTACATGTCACCACCTTCCTAAAATAATGGCATATGTCAGATGTGATTTCACTTTTGGCAAAGAATTTTTGGCACACATCTGCGGATGGTGTACACGGAGTCTACGCGGCTCACAGAACACCCACTTTAAATTCTAAATATTTCAAAAGCAAATCTTTTGTACCAGAATTACAATGCATCTGTAGAGCTGAAAAAATGAAAAATGAAAAAGGCATCATGTCTTCTACCTGTTACAGGCCGGTCCCTTTCCTTCCCTCCAAGGTTCTTCTTCGCCCCTGAGGCTTCATCTTCAATGCTGGCTACATAGTCCAAGAGTCTTGAAACCAACATCACCACCCAGCTGATCATGGGAATGTCCAAAATCCCTGGAGGAAACAGACTCATTTTTATACCTAATTCTGCATGTTTTGATGACTGTGTCAATCAATAAGTGCTGCACTGGTTTACCTTCAGTCCTGCGCTGAGAAGCAGCCTGTGGTCGCTGCAGAGGGGACAGCAAACTGTCTAACAGGTTCAGGAGACCCTCCAACACGCCACTGTTACTCAGGGATCTTTGGCCAATGCAGGACAGGAGCATGAACACTCTGCCAAAACGAGAGAGGCTTTAGTCTCAGCAAACAGCAACAGAATAGAACAGAAAAATATCCGTAACTGTCCCTTAGTGGGGAAATTCAGGTGTACCAGCAGCAAAGTGACAAGTCCAAGAATGTAAGTTCACACAAAAGACAAAAACAGACAAAAGTAATATAAAAAGAGAAGTAAAGATTCTGTGCACTGGATGTCCTCCTGCAGAGCCACCATCATGGACAGATGTTGAACACATTTACAGCATAAGAAGATAAAAATAGCATTCAATAAAAAATAAATGTTCCACTGAGAATGATCTTTCAAAAACTATATACATAATGTGCAGGTAATTTTGCAGAAAAAGGCAAGCAGTGAAAAAATTGTAAATTGGTTATTTGAAATATGACGAACTAGAAATAATAGCAGAGACATAAACACTTAGTGAATTTGTTGGGAGCAATGATGGTTATAAAGTGTAACAGCTGCTGGGAGGAAGGACCTACGATAACGCTCCTTTGTGACCTGAGGATGAAACAATCAAGCTTCCCCTTTCTTTGGCAGGAAAACAGACAAAAATAATACACACTACTTTTTCTGAAACAATTACCTCCATGAGACCCTGAAAATCTGATCACTGAGCATTTTTCCTGCAGGGAAGACACCATTTCATAATTCTTGCTAAGAGAAAATCTATTCAGTCTCTTTTCCTCACATCATAATGCATTTATTCACTGGTCCAGAAAATAGAAAGTGAATATTTGAGCTCGCTTTTTATTTTGCTAGTTACAGCAATTTCTCATAAGAAACCAATAAACACAGCTTAACTTCAGAAAGCAAATTGTTAACAACAAATGCTCTACAATTCGCCCCTGTGGTCCTTACAGCTGATCTGTGAGAGCCAAAAAATGTGTCCATCCCACCAAATGCATTCTCTAAACGTAATAGAGCGGACCACATCAGAAAAAGGTCAACCTTTTCTCATACCTCAACTTCCTGTCGTCTACTGGTACAGTCGCTGACGTCCCAGAATGCAACCAGCCTCCGGTCTCCATCACTGCCTTAAATCCTTCTGCCCTGCTGCAGGTCAGAACTTCTTTACTACTTTGTCACCAAAGTTGCATTACTAACAGTGATGGCATAGTTACTTTGAAAAAGTAACTTTAATCAGATTACCGATTACTCCTTGAAAAAGTAACTTAGATTACTGATTACTTGATTCTGAAAGTAACTAAGTTACATTAAAAGTAACTTTTTTAGTTACTTTCAGCAACTGCTGACAACAGCACTCCACCACCAATGAAAATTACATTGAGCTCTTGCAAAAACTTAATTTTAAGTTATTTTATAATGGTAACATGAACAATGTATCTCCACTTACAAGGTTGAACTGAAGGGGAGATTTTTTAATGGTTATAACACTACATAAAAAAAGGGAAAAATAGGATTTTAGAGTTCCCCACCTCTCACATTTACCTCCAGCGTTATAGGCAGGAAGTAAAGAAGTCTGGTCATGTGACCTTTCAGACTAGGTACATGAAATAGTTTTCTGGAGCGCAACACAAAGCTCGACGTCATTCACAGCAAATATTACCTTGACATTAAGAACGACACAGTGGGACGGATCATCCGGGAAATGATGGACAGGGAGAGTCTGGCTAAAACTAACTGGATGACACACAAATTCTGGGGATTATTATGTGTCTCTGCTTATTTCCAAGCCCAAATAATTAACTTCACGTCCAAAAACAAGCCCCAAAAAAGACACAGTCTGCGACTCATTAAATTTGCAAGCAACTTTAGAAAAAACAAGCCCAAAGTCGCTTATAATAATCGGACTTGGCCACAGAAACTCAAAATAGTTCCTGTTTTTCCAGCAACAAAATGTGCATCTCTCTCCTCTGTCCATTGTTTTTGTTTCCCAAGACTCGTAGAGCAAATAAAATTAAATTACAAAAAAATACTAACGCACAGTAATTTGGATAAATAACTTTAATCTGATTACTGGATTTGAAAAAGCAACACGTTAGATTACTCGTGGTCCGAGCAATCTAACGGGCCGACGTCAGTTACGTTGTAACGTGTTACTGACATCACTGATTACTACATCCAATTCAAAGTCAATTGTGATGTTTTAATGACAGGAGGGTTTCTGACTCAGAACTCATTAAAGCCCAAATTGTGGCAACTTGCGGGACAAAGGCAGAGAAGTGGCTCCCGTGTCGTCCTACCTGTCCTGGGGAAAGATAAGCAGCTGCTCAGAGTTGTAGAGCTCCTGCAGGACGTTGGAGAGGAACTGGCCCCACCAGCGCTCACCCCCACACAGCTGCACCAACAGCAGTCCAGCATGAAGACGGATTTTCGGTGTTCCGCTGATGCAGAGGTGTTTAAAAAGCTCCTCACAGGCCTGGGCATGGAAGGTGTTCTGGAGCACCGAGGGGACCGAGTGTCCTGTCAGCACAAACACACAAATCAATGAATCAAGTGTTCAAACCATGTAAAACATCCATAATACCATATATTATTTCTGTAATATTTCTGGTCAGAGCTGGACAGTATCACGTGTACTGTGTAAATCACAGTCAGTGCTCCACGCCTCACCGTTATTGGAGTGCAGAAGGCTGAGGAGGGTGTCCAGCAGGTAACGGATGATTGTCCTGAGTTGCTCAGTGGAGGAGCTGTGGACCAGGCCCTGGGCCTCTGGGTCACAGGCCCTGGGCAGAGACTTACGGCTGGCGCCCAGAGACACCCGCAGCCTCTGGACGGCATGGTGGGCCAGGTTGAGCTGCAGCTGCAGCTGGATGCAGTCCTGATAGGCCGAGAAGACCCGCTGGTCCTCTTCTACCACCTTGTCTGGTTTCCGTAGGAAATACTGGGCATTATTGGCGCTGTTCAGAGGAGGAAGGTCGATGTTCTGAAGAAGAGTCTCCAATCGATGGCAAGCTAGATTGTACCTGGAGAACAGAGCAGAGGACATTAAGCCTGAAGAACAGCACTAATTACCTCCACTATTTCTGATGCCGTTTAATGTTTGATGTCTTTGGTGAGAACTGAATCTGACCAACACAACACATTTCGATCTAGTTCTCTAAACAGCTGATAATCTGTCCTGACCCTCTCCATGAATCACCTGCACTGGATGTCCTCCTGCAGAGCCACCATCATGGTCAGATGTTGATCCACATCTGGCTGACTGGCAGCCTCACTTTCTCCCCGCAGAGGGTCATGCATCAGTTTAAGCTCACTCTCCCATGGCAGAATGTACGTATGGCCGTAGAAGAAGCCTAACGGGATCTTTGCTCGTGCGCTGGTGCTGCCGTAGCGTCCAATCACAGTGATCTGAAGGAACAGCTTGGATGAATTAATTGGCTTTTGGGACCTATGGAGTGCAGGGGCTGTGCCCCACAATTCTCGCCAGAATACAGAGAACCTGACCTTCATGAATCTGCAGACAGGCGGTGGCAGCAGGTCGTGCAGAATGAGCGAATGGGTGCTGATGTCAGTGGCCACCACCAGTCTGCGTCCGTCCACCTCCTCCCCCAGCGTCCAGATGTCAATGGACAGAGACGCCAGGTCTCCGCAAGTAGGGATTAGAGCGTCAGTCAGCAGAACGGGGCGGCCGAAGTCCAGGGTGACGTACCGTCGAGCTCCTACATAGAAACACACAATAAGACCGATTATTACATCACAAACTGTGTTTTGTCAAGGAGATATCATCCACTAAACTTAATGATAATAAATAAAGTAATAACTTGTATGTCGTATGCAAGTACAGTAGTCAACATTACGTACCAGAGTGCATCCGCTCTATGATTATAGACTGGTGTGGAGGAGGCTGCAGGAAGTGAGATGCCTGAGAAATAGCCAGAGCCAGCCCACTGCCCATGGGGCTCTGCAACACAAAACCCTCTGAGTTCAACACAAACCAACATCTTTACTTTGTTTAAAACAAGCAGCCTAAGAAGTGAAAGCTAAAAAAGCAGTAGCTGCCCTTCTACTAAAAAGTTTTTCGCCCTTAACTGTGCGAAAAACTTTTCTGATACTCTACTAACGTTGTAAACACACAATTTCGCAATTGCTGCATTTCTGTTAAATAAGAAATGTAATTAAAAATCACACTTCACATAATAGAAGCTGTTAAAATTACAGATGTAAACACTGACATGAGATATATCTATATTTTCAGCCATGTCACTAGCACCCATCACCAGTAATCAAAGGAGACATCAGCAAGACTCTTATACTTGAGAGCACATATACAGGCTGAGTTTTCGGGAATTTGAAAGAGTAATATACATAACCCTTATGTTATGTATATTCCATAACATAAGAGTTATGGATTCAACACTTTCTAATGACAAACTTCAACGTCTGATGAACTGAGCAATGCTGTGGAGCCAGCTGCAGATTGTCCATGGAGGCCAAATAATCTGCTGTACACAAACTGGAGTGATGCAAAAAGTGTTTCTACTGCAGCTTTGTGAAACACAGCAATTTTGATACAACTAAAAAAAACCACCTCATCCTAGCGCAATAAATCTAATTTGCACAAATTCATGGTCTAGTGATTTGCAGTTTCACCCCTGAAAGACTACTAAGAGCAACTGATAGACTTACTTTTAAAAGAAAAAAGCTAAAGGATTTCTTTCCTTTGTTGTGACCCAATGTTTTTGTAGTTTTCCCAGATAAACAATAACCACAAGAAATAAGCTATGAGAGGGCGATGTCAGTCAGTGTCAGCCTTGGTCGCTCAGCAGACTGTTGGAATCCTGAGCTCTTCAAATCAAAACTGAAACTGATGCAACATTCAGCCCAGGTTACTGACCTGCTTGGCTTTCTGCGTGTTCTTGTGTGCAGCCATGTTGACGGGCCCCTGGTCCATCATGGGCCCAGGGAACAGGTGAGCCAGCTCTGCACTGAAGGCTGCAGACACCGCCTCATTGGGCGGTGTGAGGGGAGGGGTCATGAAGAGGGGCGTGGTTTTTGGTGTTGGTGGGATGACGTCAGAGGGGTGAATGAAGAAGCCCGGGGCGGAGGAGTTGGAAGGCACAGAGTTACTCATGGGTCCAACCCCAGAAGCCACAGCAGCAGCAGCAGAGGTGGTCTGATGAAGCTTGGCCTCCAGCTTTGCTTTCTGCTTCAGCCAAAACATCAGATTTAATCATAAAACAAAAAGACTGAGAAGTAGTTTGACTCCATTTTAAGCAGGGATTATTATAATATATAATAATTATAATATATAATTATAATATATATAATTCAGTATTATGTATATTCCAAGCACATGGTGCCATTTCATAGCCCAATCAAGCAACTATGTTGACGTCAGTTATAAAAATTATTTATTTTTATATATATATATATATATATATATATATATATATATATATATATATCTTCTATTGACACAAGATCTGTGTTCAAATATGTGCTCTATAGTCTG
>CAEFZX010005760.1:80684-177652 GCA_903066825.1 Alfaro cultratus | reverse complement strand
TAAAACTCTGTGTTTTTGCAGTGAGGTGTAGTATTTACTTGGTAAAACTCTGTGTTTTTGCAGTGAGGTGTAGTATTTACTTGGTAAAACTCTGTTTTTGCAATAAGGTGTAGTATATACTTGGTAAAACTCTGTGCTTTTGCAGTGAGGTGTAGTATATACTTGGTAAAGCTCTGTGTTTTTGCAATAAGGTGTAGTATATACTTGGCAAAACTCTGTGTTTTTGCAGTGAGGTGTAGTATATACTTGGTAAAACTCTGTGTTTTTGCAGTAAGGTGTAGTATTTACTTGGTAAAACTCTGTTTTTGCAGTGAGGTGTAGTATTTACTTGGTAAAACTCTGTGTTTTTGCAATAAGGTGTAGTTTATACTTGGTAAAACTCTGTGTTTTTGCAGTGAGGTGTAGTATTTACTTGGTAAAACTCTGTGTTTTTGCAGTGAGGTGTAGTATTTACTTGGTAAAACTCTGTGTTTTTGCAGTGAGGTGTAGTATTCATGTGGTGAGTAAACTGGCTAATCTGTACTGCGCAGCATCAATCCCCAGAGAGGGCCTCGAGTTGTTCGGAAAACCTTATCAGAACCGTCAGAGGATGATGTGATCCCTGGAAAATCCCTTTATCACCCGCATGCCGACACATCGGTCATCTCTGCTAGAACCTCCAGGAACTCAGGAAGCAAAGTTTCCCCGCTGTCAGTGACAAACGTGATAAATCTCCATCTCCCAACGGTAACCTTTAGTTTGCGGATCCCTCACAAAGACTAAATAGGTTTATTACAAACAGACGCCACGTAAATGTCGTAAACACAATAATCCGGTGTAAAAGTCAGCCAGGCGTGGAGAGAAACTGTGTCATTTATCATTGAGTTTTGTCCATCTGAAAGATCTCCGCCGACTCCATGAAGGGCGGGTTAGATGCTCGTTAACTTCCCCGCCTGCTGCTGGAAGGACAGCAGCTTCTCTGCATCAGACAGCTGGATCAACAGAGCAAATACGGCGAACAAACGGACAAAAATCTGAGGCAAATGTCTCCAACAAAACACGACAATCAATTCAAATTGTATTGATGGTAGATTGTAGAACTGGTCTATAGAGTCAGATTTATCAATCAATGATGACACCGAAGCACATGGCAAGGGCAAGTGATTATTTTTCGGTTCTTTAAAAGGGAAATTCAGATAACCACATGCATAAGTGGGCTTAGGTGCTTTAGTGTGGTTAAATCCACCATAAACATCAATAACACCATATTATAATAATTTACTTGTCTTTAAAGCCTTACTGCTGGGCCCAAAGGCCTTTATAACTTAGCTATATTTGGTAAATTAAGTAAAACATTCTTCTCATTACTCTAGTCTTGTGTTTCAGTCACTGATAAAGTGAAATACAGTAAAAGAGAGCAAATAAACATAACAGAATTCACCATTTTAAAGCAAAACTTAGCTTCTTCTGGGCAAATATGTAATAAAATGATAATAACATACATATTATCCTTCTTAAGCATAAATAGACTGAAACTTCCCAGTCGTACGAACACACACTCTGATAATAAAAAATCACTTAAACTATCTTACAAACACAATTTATGTCGATTTAAATGTTTTCTGATCAGTATTTTCACATCAGAACAAACAGCGGCGCCCCTAGTGGCGAAACATTAAAACTACAACACAGTCGTGCCCTTAGAATAATCGGTTAATAAAAACGATTAATGGGGGAAAACTATAAATATCTGGAACTATAATGTGCATTAGTAAAACTAACTAAAACATACTGGAAAATATAGATATAATATCCTTCGATTTTTGTGTTTATGAATCTATTTAATAGTCTTTCAAACAGATGTGAAATTACGGCCCTCCATAGACCTGCAGGGGGCGCTAACGCTAGTCCGCAAAATGGCGACAACAAAAGTTGGAATAAAACAGCAGTCAGTTGTTTGTTCAAAAATAACTGAAAACATTTTTGAGAATGTTATCTTCTGCTGACTATTCATTATAACACATTACTCTTTTCCAAATCTGCACCTAAAAATTAACCAAAGGATGCCAAAACCTAAAACTACCAATATAAAGAATGAAAACCAAACTAAAACTGAACAATATATAATTAACAAAAACTAGCACACACTCTAAAAACTAATTACAACTAACTGAATTAGACAAAAAAATATATATATATATAATAAAAAACCCAAAACAATTATCAACAGATTTCCAAAAGGCGTTTCAATTCACTAAACGTTGGATTGTAAAGAAGTACAAAACAATCCGGTAAAAACCTCAAACAGATAATTAGGTTTTGCCACCAATCAGTGCTAAACTGGTTCTACATCTTATTTAATATTTCATTCCTCTCTCTTGTTTTTCTAGCATCTGGCAAATTGAAATAATTATGGTAAATGTAATTAACTTAAACCAGGAAAGGTTTAGTATGATTTAATGGCAGAAAGAGGAAAAAAAAGTCTTTTGATTGTGTGTGTAAACACTTAGTTTCAACTTTATGTCAAGCAAAACAAATATAACCCAATCATGCAATGTAGACACAATCTTATTCAATTAAATACAATGCAGGTTAAAAAAAATTATCATATTTCTGACAACTAAACATTTAACCGAGAAATCTGTCTTTAGCAACTCTTTAGAAAATTACTTTCTTCTTAATCATCAACTAAAAAGTTTTAGTTTAATCCTTCATATAATGACGGGTTTGGCTGGAAAGTCCAGTTTGTTTGGAAACTCTTAAAAAGCTCTGGTGCGATTTGAATGCAAATGTGAACTGCAAGCGGACCAGAGACCGAACCAAAATCAGGAAGTGGACTACAGCGCAGTGCATTCTGGGTAAACACAGCCAAAACAAACTCACAAATCTAATGCTAACGGTATAAATAGCTTGTGGTTTCTCAACAAACACAAATGAGAAACATACAATGGCCACTCCATTTTTGTTTACGCTGTAGTTTCCTTCAGTGGTTCTTGGTGCAGCGCCCCCAAAGGCGAGGAGGGGAACGACTTCTTCAGAGTGTTTGGTTTGTTTGACCGTGAAGTGAAAGAATAATAAAAATGCAACAAATGTTGCAATTTTGGTCCCTAACTGAACCGAGTCTACAGGACTATGAGGTTTGAAAACTCCCATGACCAACTGTGAACAGAAGTGAAAAACTACAAACCATTAGCATTAGCAACACTGTTCAGTTCATTCAGTGAGGGATTCCAGAACCAGAACTTTCGTCTTTTGCTGGACTCATTCAATACAAGGACGTTCTGTTGCAGCCATTTCTTGCCGACCTTCAACTTGAAGCTACTTCACAGCATTTCGTACTGCAAAGGCAAAGCCACCTGCTGTTATCTGCCGCTGAAAGCGTTGGACTGCAAAGTGCTTAGTGTGCATTTTTAGTGATTTAGGCGCAGCTTATCTTAGGCTTATAGAGACGTCAGCAGAACCCTCTTTTAATAGCACACGACTCATAATTCATTACCGAATGTGAGCATCGCTGCAGAGGGGAACTGGAGAGAGAATCAGAGGGTGCGTTCCCATACTCAACTAATTACTCTGTAAATTCAAACCCATTTCCTCGTAGGAGGAGCAAAAATATCTACAAGGAAAATCCATTATGTCTTTTAGAAATGAGATTTAATGTCTTTTTGTTTCATCCCAACAGGAAGAGACCATTTTTCAGAGTTTCACATTCTAAAAGAAAAGCAAAATGTGAAAATAATCATCTCCAACTGCCTCAGCCTCGACTTGAAACGGCTCCAGTGTGAATATACTGATGCGCGTTTTCTCCCATGCAGATCTCAGCTTTCAAAAGAAGTTTCCTGCTGTCTGCCTTGTTCCTTTAACGATGTTGCCAGGGCTACAAAGCTGGAACATCCAGCTACCTGTCTGCGATAACTGAGGTGATTAAGCCCCTTTGATCCAGAGCTGCTGCTGCTGCTGCCCGGCTAAAAGCAGGAAGTGGGTGAAGACAGAAATCCCTCAGAATTGATCATTTAGCAGCAGAGCAGAAGATAAGCTGAACCAAGTGCTGCAGCTTCCAGCCAAACCCCCAAAAGACAAAAATAAAAGTTTATAAATGACACAAAACAATCACAGCAACAGCGGATCACATTTTTAATACCTGAATATTAATTTAATTAGATTAAATGTTCTTATTTGGAACTGACGAAGATCTGAATGAAATAAGTGAAACATGTAGGTCTGTAAATTAATTACATGATAAATAATTTTGTTTTTCTCTCGTTTTCTACCAAAAACTGAACATTAAAACTCTTCAGTCTGGTGTTTTGGTCTCAACTAGCCAATTTTTAAGAACAGTTTAATTTACAGATTTCATAATTTGTTTTATTTGTTGTTTCTGTCGTTTTGTTTATTTATCCTGGAAATTTAAAGTTTATTGATCTTCGAGAGTTTGTACTTGGATTAATATCTTTAGCATTATATTACTTAAAAATGGTCTTAAAACAACAATGTCAATGCCTTTATCTTTATTTTTTACTCATTATTACTGTTATTTTTTTGTATTATTATTTTTTCTCTTTTTATCAACTTACTTTGGTGGAGTTTTAAAGCTGTTTTAAAATGCTATATAAATAAATTAGACAAAAGAACAACAACATCGTTTATCATAACATCTGGGACTATTTATTGTCCTATTAATACAGTGAAAACCATGTTAGCACTATAACAGAAAAACTACAGTTTTCCTTATTTCTACTCTTGACGGTTCAGCCAATCAGCAACAAGGAACATGAAAGGCACTCCCGGATTGGCTGCTTTGAAAACGGCAGCCAATAGTGCTTCCACTGAAATATTTCATCTTCCCAAACTGTGTTTTCCTTAAAATATTAAGATATGCTTTACAAAAAATAAACAAATCGGTTGCTTTTGTTAGAATCTGAGATTGTTTGATTTTGGATTTTTGGTGTTCCTTAGTTTTTTCTATTTAGTTCTGCCTTGTTTTCCACTTATGTTCTTCCTTAGAGATTCTAGTTATGTTTATTTCTTGTTTCTAGCTCAGTCTGCCTTCACTCCCTCCACTCACACCTGTAATCATTTAGCTCATGAGCTCAGGTCTATTGTTCCAACATTCACCTCCCTGGATTTAAGCACTTCAACATCGGTCACTACTTGCCGGTTCCTCTTGTCACTCTCCTCACTTCTCCCTGGTTTCCCTTGCGTCTCCAGCTTGGTTTTGTTTTGGATTTTCTTGCTTCCTGAACTTTGCATTTTGTAAGTTTTATTCCTCATTGTTTATTAAATATACAAAAGCACTTTCCATCTCTTGCCTGCTGCATTTGGGTCCATTCAACCACACATCATGACAACTTTGCAGATTATTTTCTAGGAGCAGTTTGGAGATGAAAACATATTTTGACTTTTTTTTTTCTTCCATTTTTGCAAAATTTTATAAAATGTAATATTAAATATAAAATTATTCTGTATTTTGTACACTTGTTGAACATAAATGACATACGTACATGTGTTTAAGACATTGAGTTGAAAACATTTCACTTCTTTTTGATTAATCTAGTGCAGTGAATCACAGGAGCTTGTATGCAAATTTCCAAACTAATAGCCTTAAACCACTAAAACTTTTTTCTTAATTAAAGCTACAGTGAGTCTTATTCCCTCATAAGGAAGTCAAAGGAGAATCTAATTCATGTTCCCAGCAGCACAGGACTTTATTTGAAATCTGAAGTGGCTGCTTTTATATAGATTCTGCATCATTGACTTTAATTACAGTGTGTGGGTATAAATAATGCCTTTGTTTGCTGCAGCATTATCAGTGACGCCACCTTGCACGGTCAGTCAGGCTGCATGCTAAGCATGTAGAGCGAAGAAGGACAGAAGTGAAGATGGAGAGAGAACAGAAGAGTAAACAGGGATCTCACTGATGAGAGCTGAAACGCCTCGTCTGGAGTAAATTACCTCCTGCAGCAGAGAGTTAGCCGCCTGTGCAGACCGGAGTTGTGATGTGAGGGATAAATGACAAGAAGCAAACGCAGCTCGGACAACCCGGGGTTAAAGGTTAACACAGCGGAGACTGCTGGAGTCTGCAGGGCGGCAAACAAAGCACAGAGGTTTGATTTCTCTGTTTTACAGTAGGAAGGTTCAGTTTCACCTCCAGCAGTGAAATATACCATAATTATGACTATAAAATATTAAATTTTTTATCTTGTTTACAGCCTCATTAACAAAGAGGCTGTCTGAACTTAACATCAGTGGGTTGATTTACATCAAGTTATCAGAGAAATAATTCTTCCTGAAAAGTGTCATTAAACACTGATTTTAATTATTTATTTCAGCCCTTTTAGCAAGTTGGAATTATTTTGTTACAGGTTTTCATAAAGATAAGCTTGAAATATTATTATTGTCTCTTTTTGATCCACCAGTAATGATAATTAAACTAAATATTCCAAAGAAAATGCAGCCTAGGAAGCTAAGATGATTAGCTTCCCAATGCTACTTGACCAGCTATTGGCAGCCAATACAGGAGCAGCATTTATTTTCTCATGTGCTGATTGGCTGTATAAAGGAAGAGATAAGAAAAACTGTGGATGTTAGCTGCTGTGGTAAAACGGCTTCCACAATTTAACGTCACAAATCAGCAGGCACTGCCCATCACCTAGCAACCCCAGCAAAGTCCAGCCCATCACCTAGCAACCCAAACAGAGCTTGGTCAGCTGGTTTTACCACTGTACAATGGCTGCTAGAAAAGTCACGTGTTTTGTTGTTGACTTACCATCACTTGCTGCTTTCTTGTTGGTTGTGCAGGCAGCTCTACTAATGCTTTTCAAAGATCTACGGTTGCATAATAGGAAGCATTATAAACTATTACCAGTTTAAAATACTTCCAGGCCTTTGGCTCAGTAGTGTAACTTCTCCCATTTTTAGCTTTTGCTTCCGGCTCCGTTTAGCCGCTTGTTGTAACCACAGGCTGAGTGAAGTGCAAATCTTATGGGATGTGTGATTGATAGGAGCTCATTACTTACAGTCTGATTATCCTCTGACTTTTCTTTCTTTCCTTGACTACTGCAGCTTATCGATGTAAACCAATGACCTTTAGCTACCAGGACGTCAACGTTCATGTGAAATAACTGCAATCCACTTTTAACCCTTCATAAAACTGCACTTTCAAACGGCAGTGACATACGGTGCTCTGCTACTTCATATATAACGTTAAGTAGAGATTTTATTAGCACAATGGACATCCAATGGAGAATCTATGACATATTTCCAAACTTCCTGATGCCAAAGCATCAGCATCACAAGCATGTAGGCCTTCAGAAATTCAAGCTTCAATGTTTAATGGAACTCAGTTAACTTTCTAAATATCCTACAGTGCTGCTCAGTCAGTACCGTGTTGCTGCGCCTCATTTGGGAGGGAATGCAGCCTATTCAAGCTTACATGTGTTGCCTACTTTTCCTTCAATTGCTGATGACCCAGAAAAGCCAGCATCAATTTATAAGCAGATGAAGTGCTCTTGTTGTAACACTTAAGAATATGTCATGAATGCCTCGCTGCTTCTGTGCCGCCTTGCTGCTTCATTTGCAGAAGGAGTTGCTAAGGTGACACAAAATGGAGGTGAGGAAATTCATTAATGTCCGTTGCATGAGTCCAGTTGCTTTCTTGAAAGTAAAATTTTGCTCAAAGGGGCGATCAGGTTGGGGTGCTGTGGTGGTGCAGGGGCAGAGAACAACCCACGTATTGAGGCCTTAGTCCTCATGGCAGTGGTCACAGGTTCGATTCCCGGCCTGGCGACATTTGCTGCATGTCTTCCCCCTCTCTCATTGCCCTCTTTCCTGTCAAATAAAGGCCGCTAGAGCCAACAAAACCTTTAAAAAAATGTTTAAGTGGGGGCAAGGGGCAGTCAGGCAATGGAAGGACAACAAGGAGCAACAGGGAACGGGATGGAGAATAACAAGAGCGCTAAAATACACTGAGGGAAAGGAGAGAGTGGCACAGGAACCAGAGGGGCTAATCAGAGGCACGTAGAGGCAGCTGGGGAAGAAAGCAGGGAGAGGGAAATTAAGAGATGTGAAAAAGCTGGGAAGGAGAAAGAAAGAAAGTTAGGGAAACAAGGGATGAAGAGGAAACTAACCCCTGAAATTAGCTTTCAAAGTTCAAACAATCAAAAAAAGGGAACTAACACAGGGACTAAACTAAAATGGTGAAATGTAGGAAAATAAACGATAAAGAAATTACCAAAAAAGAAACAAAGTGCTAACATGTACAGATTATAACAATATTACTACAGCTTATAGACCTGTTGAGGCGGGACATCATCACATCTCTCTGCTGGAGGGCAAAACGCTGCTGGCTAACGATGACTAGCTTTGGTTTTAGCTACTGAGTTATCAACAAAACATGCTGAATCTTAAATGTACGAGTGACATATTCAAGGAAAAGGGACACAGTGCTTTGCAACAACTACATTACAATGTCAGGAAAAAGTTTTAAGAGAAAACAAATAGCAAAGGAGAGGAAAGTAGCTCATTTACGCTAGCTTGACTATGATAACTTTAACATGTAGATGTGCTGTGGAATTCGGTGTGTTTCAGTTCAATTAAAAAATAAAAAAAGGCGACCTAAACATTAACTCTGACAGATCATCACTTGAGCAGGTTTTTAAATTAGCTTATCAACCACTGCTGTGTTAGCTTAGCTAATAGCAGCAGTAGCTAATCTACCTCAGCGATCACGTGTTAATAATCACAAAACAAACATCAAGCCTGAAAACATAAAACTGTAACGGACTGAATGTTCTATTCTTTATGTGGGAAATGTTTGAGTGTTTTTTTTGTTGTTGTTGAACCCTGAAACACAAAGTGGCGCTGTTGTCAGTTGCTATAGTAACGAGTCTGCCTGTAGCTCAGCTGACACAGAGAGTGAGAAAGAAGTAGTTTCCAGTTATTCTTTAATGGTTTTCTGTCTTTTTTCCCCCTGTGAATTAATAATAGCTGCGTCTCCAGGTTTCACTTTGGTAACTGATTTGTTCTGCCGCGTCTTTTTGACCTCCTCAAAATTTCCGAACACAAACAACATGCAAGGGGTCTGTAGGTGAGGCTACATAAGAAAAAGATCAAAATATAAACACAAAAATAAACCAAAACCCAAATATCGCAGGATAGCTTACTAAATGATTAAGGTCAGAGTTTAATTAGATAGAGAATAGATTTGAATGTGAATCATTGATGCTAATATTTGCTAATCCTAACCAGCCTACTAAATACCCTCAAATTAATTTGGAGACGTTCATTTTCTCTACTTGTTGCCGTCTTGACTTTCATGCCCGAGATTATTCAAACTCAAGTGTCCTGAATAAATGTCCTCTGGGCTATAACCTTTCCTCAATGAATTTTTATTGGCTTTTCCTCAGCTGCAGTTACGCAACTGACTAAATTTAGATCATCACATTCAGGGCAGCGGTTATTTCCTGATTTTCAGGAACCAATTAGGTAGACCTCACACAACCTCTGATCCCAACACCGTCGAAACAACTTCAGAAATTGTTGTGATGGTAATTGCTCAACATCTCCTCTAACTCTATTTTAAAAGAGCAACATGTTGCTTTCATAAAAGGCTGCGCTTTGTGTGAGATGCTCTTTGAAACCTGTATGCTCCCACAAACCAGCTTTCATTCTCATCACATTTTAATTGTGACCGTGGCCACTCAAGGACATTTGGAAAATAGCCTTGAAGAAGCTCGGTGCTCAATTTCATTAGTGGTTTCTGGTTTAATCCTGTAGTACTGCACCATATGAATTACCTGCCACTCGTCCAAATGGATTTTGTCCCCGTTTGAAGCTACAGTGCAGATAAGGACAACGGCATAAAGCCACTAAGAGGAGATTTTTCAAAGCTATCACCCAGGCGCTGATGAAGTCAACAAATCCAGATTCAGAAATAAACCCTTGCTCTTACATGGATGCACAAAATGGTGTTTATATTCACATTTCGTCTAGCAATGAGTTATATATATATATTAAAGCAACGTCTTCAGCAACACCAATATTGTAAACTATTACAATGATAATCAACCTGCTTGTGCTGCAAGCTAACAGCTATAAGACTATACCACCCTAGAAGGTAAATAAATAACTAAGGTATTACTTTTCAGTTCTTAAAGCTGCATTTTGCTAATTGTCTAGTTGTTTTGCAGGGCAACTGATAGCTTGTACATATAGAGAAATAAGTGGAACTTGTCTTGTTTGTTTTTGAAATAAATACTTTCCATTATCATCCTCTATGCTACAGCTAACACTTTCATCTAGCAACTATTGCTAATCAGCTACTCATCTTCTATTAGCAGAGATTCAGTTTTAGACCATATCGTTTTTGTGCTGCAGCTTACAAAAGTCTCTCTGCTTACAAAATAAACATATTTTGTTCCTGCTTGAGTAAATGAGAGCATTGAACCGTTACTTTCTAAGCCAGTTGTTGTCAGTGCTGGTCCTCAGGGTCTGCTGCCCTGTATGTTTTAGACGAGCCTCTGCTCCAGCACACCTGATTCAAATGATTAAATTACCTCAGCAGCCGACAAGAAGCCTGTTAATTACCCATTCATTTACGTCAGATGCGAGGCAATGGAGGAACACATAAAATTAAGAACTGGGGCTCTGAGGACCAGAATTGAGAATTGATTTCATCTCTTCCTTGCAACTGTGTGATTATAGTTTTTCTTATAACAATGAGTTCAATTCCAACATATTGATATGGATCCCTGGATGTTGTTGTTTACATCCGGACATTTTGCACATCAACGCAGGAGGTAAGAAGACTATTCTGCGCTGCCGCAGCAGAACGATTCAGTTAACAGAATTAAACCCGGAGGTGTAGGTATTATTAATTTGCGCCACAGCAAAGGGAAAAATAACACAGATAAAACCGTCGAACCACTCAAAACCACTTTTTTTCCTCGCTCTCTGGGTCCGCTGCGCTACTCGTTGCCATAGCAACTGGCAACGACGCCACTTTATGTTTAAGGATTCAACACCAAAAAACACTCCCCACACAAAGAACAGAGCATTCAGTCCATTACAGTTTTATGATTTTGAATTTGATGTTTATTTTGTGATTAATATATTAGTGATCAGTGTGGTAGATTATTAGCTACTGCTGCTATTAGCTAAGCTAACACTGCGGCAGTTGATTAACTAATTTAAACACCTGCTCTAAAGATGATCTGCTAAAGTTTTTTTTGTTCATGTCACCCTTTTTATAATTTTTTAACTGACTCAAAACACACAAAATTCCACAGCACATAAACATGTAAGGTTATCATAGTCAAGCTAGCATAACTGAGCTACTTCCCTTTGCCTCGTTATTTTATTCTGAATTAAAACTTTTTCCTGACCTTGTTATCTAGTTATTGTAGTGTTGACAATTAGTAGCAGAGCACTGCATCCCTTTTTCTTTCATACATATCAGCCGTACATTTAAGATTTAGCGTGTTATATTACAACTTAGCAGCTAAAACCAATGCTAGTCATTGTTAGCAAGCAGTTTTTTGACGTCACGCTGGAGTGAGTGCATATAGCTATCTTCTTCTTGGTTTCATTTTTATTTGAGACCAAAATATACTTAAATCTTTTGACTCCTCAGATAATTTCTGAGGGATAAACAGCAAATGTCAATATCCAACATATCAAAATACCAAATTTTACCTAGCGAAAACCTAGCAAAGCAATTAAAACAATTTGATTATGATATACTACACAACAACAAAGTAGAACGTAACACTATGAGAAACTCAAAGGCTTTTAGCACACAATCCCGATTGCATTTACTTTTTTCTAATTTATAGCTTGGCAAGCACAGTTGACCTCACTAAACCATTTGTAATCAATTTGACTAATGGATTAATCTATTTGTCTGAAGCAGTGAACATTCGAGGAGTAAAACAGTCCAGAGTCGGCCGTTTTCAGAGTGAAAACAGATCTGTTGCCTTGTAATCATCACCTGCCACGCTATGCATCAAATTTATTTCACTGCAGTTTGAAAAAAAAGGTTTGTGGTGTCTTTTCATCCTTAGACAAGCAATTAGAAAGTAAGATTGTGTAAACAAGCTGTTCCTTAGTGATTTCCAGCAAAGCATTTCGCTTGCTGTTTGTGTCGGTATGACAGCTCACCTTGATATGAATGTGCTGCTTTTTTTTCCGTTGTATTTCATTTCACTTTAGCATATGCCATTTTGTGAAGCCTCTGCAGGGAAATAAAAGTCTGTTATTGTATGAGGTTATATTTTTAAACGGATTAAATAATCGGGTACCTTCTGTTTGCCGTCAGCCATCTGAGGTTTCGGATAAACGTGGAAGATGGAACAAATCAACAGGTTGTGGAGATTGAGAGGATGTGTCACGTTATGCAGGTGTTGATGCTGAAATGAACAGCTGTTGACGGCCCTCATCTTCCTGAATGGGGCCCAATCATCACAAGAGAGACAAGTCAAAGAGATCAGGAGAGCCCCTCCAGCTGGGAACAAATCTCAGAGATACAGAGACCTGAACACCGAAATGTCTGTGGACATTTCCACATCTGCTTACATCTGGAAATTTTGTTGGAAGGTAAAAAGACAATTCTCCTACATCGTGAACTAAATGAAATCTGGAGATGTAGGTACCATTAATTTAGAGCAGCAAAGGGAAAAATAAAGCAGAAAACTCGATAAATGATAACTCAAAACCACTCGCTTTCTGTCTCGGCTACGCTACGTGCAGACTCGTTGCCATAGCAACTGACAACAACGCCACTTTATGTTTCAGGATTTGACACCAAAAACCAAACACTTCAAAAACAAAGAAGAGAACAGCCGGTTCTTTTACAGTTTTATGTTTATAGGCTTGATGTTTAATATTTTGTGTTCAAATTTAAACACCTGCTCTGCTGATGATCTGTCAGAGTTGGTGTTTCTGTCGCCTTTTAAAAAACAATTTAACTGAATCAAAACACACAAAATTCCACATCACATCTATATGTTATGGTTTCAAAGTCAAGCTAGCATAACTAGCCTACTACCCTCTCTCTTGCTATTTTTTTATTAATTAAAACTTTTTCCAGACCCCATCTAGTTGTCATAGTGTAGTAAAGCACTGCATCCCTTCTTCTTTTAAATAACAGGTGTACATTTAAGATTTAGCACATTATATTGACAACTTAACAGCTTAAACCAATGCTAATCTTCGCTAGCCAGCAGCTTTTTGCCCTCCAGCAGAGATGTGGGCGGGATCTTGCGTATATTACGTCACATAAGGTGATTTTTGGCCTTGTTATGACAGGAGGGAAAAGGCAGTTAACATTAAATCAGATGTGAGAGCTAGACAAAGAAAAAAGGTGATCATTTTTGTTTTGTTTGGCCTCTTTTGTTTACAACTAAAGTTCAAAACATCTTACATTACAGTCTGTGTTAAGACATGGTTAAAAATATTACTTTAAAGCATTGAAAAGAGGGTAAATTTGCAACTAAGGCGCCTTTTTAGAAGACTTTGCTAGAAATCAAGACATTGTCACTCTCCTAAAATAACGGCCTAGATTTTATTTAAATTTTTTTGGCAAAAAATGACTTAAGCTATTATTTTAGGAAGGTAACGATATGGAAAAACATAAGGGGCCAAGAACTGATCCCAGTGGAACTCCAAACTTGATATTATGTAATTTAGAATAGTTCCCATTTAGCACATTTTCCTACACTGCAAAAACACAATCTTACCAAGTAATTTTTGTCTGTTTGAAATGAGACAAAACTGACTTACAAGTAACTTTTCGGTAAGATATCGGACCTTGATTTAGTCAGTAAAAAGTTCTAGATCTATTGGTAGAATATTCAATTGCTCCGTTGCCTAGCAACCCCAGACAAGTCCAGCCTGTCACCTAGCAACCCAGTTCTAGTTCCATTGGCAGATTATTTCACTTATAACAAGACATTTTTCCTATGTAATAAGTTAAACAATCTGCCAATGGAACTTTTTCATCAATGTTAAAATAAATATTTCTGATTTGAAATACTAAAAACAAGCTCCTAAATTTCCCCAAAAGCTTACTTATGACTTAGTTTTGTCTTATTTCAAGTGTACTAAGACAAACTGGACAAAAATACTTGGTTAGATTTTACGTTTTTGCAATATAAAAAGAAGATTCCATTAAGAAAACATAATCTGCATAGTTTCTAGTACTTAATTTGAAGATTTTCCTTCAATTTCTATAATACAAACAAACGTAATTAGTTAATTGTCTGTAAGCATGAAAAGAGGTTTCTTTTCATGATGTTCAACTTCAGGTAAACTAGACTAGATCTTGTTGAAACAATTACTAACACAGTAATTCAATCAGCTTCTCTTTACCATCAAAACAAGTTTAATTTTTATTGTTTTATAATCAGAGCTCGAACTTGCAGCCAGTCTCTTGAGTTGCTCTCATATGTCACTGTCTATAATTAAACAGACATCTGGCAGGTTCATTGCTGTAATTACTGAGAAAGTATAAAATTGCCTGCTCAACCCACTGATAGTGCGCATAGGTATTATGAGCAATTTGTTTCCTTTTACTTGTTTTTCCTGTCAACGTAGTGGTTCATTTTAGAAGCTAATTTAAAATGTATGATGTGCAAATTGTAGGCCAACAATTCCCCTCGACTGCAAGAGCGTCAGTGATTTCTGGGAGAACAAATGTTTTGTCAGAAACTAAACTAAAATGTAGTACCTGTGGCCTTGAGTGCGTTATTATTGATTAAGCAAAAGCTGATGGTCGTGTTTGAGAGGAAATAGAAACTTTTCACATTTCTGATGACCTGATGGACGTGAAGGAACCTCAGATTAATTCAAAAAGAGTCATTTCAGTGACTATAAGAGTCTTTAAGCAGACGATGTTCAAAACATCGGCTAAAATGCTCAGATCTGGCCAGCTATACGAGTTTTCAATTTGCTTAAATCTGGAAAAAACAAACAAACAGGACATCCAGCGGGTTGCTGCTGCTGTTGATTCAGAAGACGGCTAAACAAATGTAACTTTCATTCAAGGTTTGTCAGGAGAAAATCTCTGCCTTTTCAGAAAAGATGAAGTCGTTTCTCCAGACATTTATTGGTGTTTTAAGTTCTGTTCTGCTCTTGGCAGTTGGTGGTTATAACTGTGGTAGTATCAGCTCTGTGTTTTCTTTACAAGTTTTATATTTTAGCATATTTTAGACAAATGTGATCACATACAGTGTTTCATGTATAATTTTGCAATGTTTTGTATTTTAACTGTTATTATTAACGTACACTTTAGCTATGTTTAAATTTACATAAACTGCTAACTGCTGCTAACTGGTGTTAAATGCTGCTAGCTGTTGCTAACTGTTGCTAAATGTTACTAACTGCAGTTAAGTGCTGCTAGCTGTTGCTAATTGTTGCTAAATGTTACCAACTGCAGTTAAGTGCTGCTAGCTGTTGATAAATGCTGCTAAATGCTGCTAGTTGTTGCTAACTTCTGTTAACTGTTGCTAAATGCTGCTAACTTCTGCTAACTGTTGCTAAATTCTGCTAGTTGTTGCTAACTCCTGTTAACTGTTTCTAAATGTTGCTAACTTCTGTTAACCACTGCCAACTTCTGCTAACTGTTGCTAAACGCTGCTAGTTGTTGCTAACTGCTGTTAACTGGTGTTAAATGCTGCTAACTGTTGCTAATTACTGTTAACTGCTGCTGATGAAAATTAATGGATGGGTGGATGAACTGCTGCTAGCTGCTACTAACTCACGTTAACCATTGTAAACCACTGCTAACTGCTGCTAACTGCTACCAAATGCTCACTGGAAGCTATTGCTCTGTAGTTTCTTTATGGTTATTTATTATATTTTATTTAATGCATATGGACAGAAGCTGCTGGACTGATGTTAGCCACCAACTTGATTTCCTTTTTTGTTAGAATAAATAAAATTAACCTGAATGTTTCTGTTGTGACGTCAACCTGCTGGACCTGAGATGAATATAGAAAGATTACAACTGTTGCAGTAATCAACGTGACTAAAGACAAACAAATAAATTAAAGCTTGCTGGGACATTGGTCCTTTAATCCTAGAAATGTTCTTCGGCTGACAGAAGGCTGACTTTGTAACTGTCTATGTGACTCTGAAGGTTCAGGTCAGATTTCAGAACCATCTTGCAGCTGAACATGAGACTGAAGAAGAGTTTCTCTGCAGTTGTATAACTTTTTCCTCAAAGCGAAAGGCACAGTGAAGCCCGCCACCAATAATTGGAAGAAATAAAAACAAGCAATACGAAAAGATGAGTGTGTTTCCAAACCAAAACTATTTTCAAATCAAACAAAGTCGCCATTAATCAACAAAGTGTTTTACAATCCAAACAGACGCCACAAAAAGTGTCGCTTGTGGATTGTCGAGGACGAAGTCGAAGCAGCCATTTTAATAAGGCCATCAATTCTGGTTGAACACAGAAACACTTACAGCAAGGATATTACCACTGGGACGACTAAAACACGGGTGTTTGGGTTTTCTTCCCCCGTAAAGTCCGCCTCTTGGGCAAACGTGTAATTAAAGTGAAATGGGGGTTAAGAGAGATTCCTCTGTTCTCTGCAGCCGGTACGACGGAGGGGAAAATCCTTCTCTCCCCTGACAATATTATTCCACACTCTGCAGGGAGACAATCGGCGAGGTAATTAACTCCACCGGCGTGTTGTGGATTCTCTCAGACTAAACAATGGACGTGCAGATTGAAGACAGAAAATGTCTCTCTTCAAACGATCCACCTCCAAACATGTTTCTATTTTAATTTCGACAATAATCACACTTATTTTACACTTGGTTGGAGATAATACTTGCTGGTATCCTCAGCTACAAGCACTAATTGCTATATTTATGAGCTCTTTCAAGCAAAACATAATACCTGGGGAAATAAATTGCTGGGTGAGGAAGGGAAAACAAAAATAATCATCAGTCTGTAAGGTTAAATAAAAACTCAAAAGGTCGCCTCATTTTCGCCTTTTTCCACATCTTTTCTTGTTTATTTTAAAAGCTGTTGTTTCAGCTGATTTGGATGATTAAATCAACTTTCTTTGCTTGCAGTCTAATCAAAAATGTTAACTCATCAAAGCTGTCTTTTTTTAAACAAAGAACATAATCAACTTTTAATTGCACTCATGTTAGGCCTTGAGGTAAAGCAACGGGTGAACGCTTACAGCGTCCATCTTTAATTGCACTTGGAGTTTTGGATAATTAAAGAAATTTACATTTTTGAGAGAAAATCTGGATAAAATATGTCCTGTTGAAAGAAATGCAGTCAACCCATAGTTATTCAAGAAAACCTGATCTATTGTCTATGCCTGTTTGTCCTTGCAGCTTGGGGGACACACTGGACACACACACACACACACACACACACACACACACACACACACACACACACACACACACACCCAAATTAGAAAAACCAATTAACCTGACAGTCATGTTGGAGGACCTCTCTACGGCTGAAGGTAGATAAAAGATTTTCTCGATGCTTCAACTGGTGTTCAGTTAATTATTGGCAACAAAAGGTGGATGTAGTTTAGTTTAGTTACTATATTGATAAAGAAATTGAAATCAGATTAAATGCACTACAAAACAGGGCCGGTCCAAACCTTTTTGGGGCCTTAGGTAGATTTTCAATGGGGCCCACCAAACCAACACGTCACTCCAAAGTGACAAACCTACTAGCATTAGTGTTGTTTGTAATTAGCTTATATCAAAAGTAGCAAACAAACCAAAAAAAAAAATTCAAAATGTAGAGTGTGCCATATTATTTTTAATCATTTTAATTTAATCTAAATTCCCTTTGGGATCAATAAAGGTTTTTTTTTTTAAAAAAGACTTAATTTAAGTTTATAAGTTTTTGCTGTATTTGTGTAACTAAAATAGCAGAAATTGTTTTTCCATGTGTAATAACATTTAGTTTGTTCATGGTAACTTGGTGTTTTTGGACCCTAAGCAGCTGCTTAACTCACAATGCCTTGGGCCGGCTCTGCTTTAGAACATAGATTAACAGGACATATTTACCCACCAAACTGCTGCTATTGAGATATTTTTTCTTCTTTTGACCATTCTACGTTTCTCTGTGCATGAAAAGTCCAGCAGCTCAGCAGTTTCTGATGTTTCCAGATGAACCAAATAAGCACCAATAAAACATGGCAACATGTCAAATTCCCTTAAATCTCCTTTTTTATTCATTTTGAATCTCACTTTGAACTCCAGCAAGCGTCTATGTGATTGATTTAGTCACTACTTCTCTTAGCAAGTCCATAAACAGGAGTAACTGCAAAAACACAGAATATTACCAAGTATTTTTGTCCAGTTTCTAGTGGAAATATCTTGATATAAAACATGACTAACTTTTCAGCAAAAAATATGAGCTTGTTTTAACAATAATCCCTTTAATTGGCAGATTATTTTTCTTTATAAAATGGGAAAACTGTCTTGTTTTAAGTAAAGAAATCTGCCAATGGAGCTGGAACTTGGTTGCTAGGCGACGGGCTGGGCTTGGCTAAGGTTGCCAGGCAACAACGCAGAGGAACCTTCTACCACTTTTCATCAATATTAAGGAATTGCTTACTTAAAACAAGCCTCTGTCTTGCTGAAAAGTTACTTTTGTCTCATTTCGAGTGAACTAAGATGTTTGCAGTAGAAACTACTCAAAAATACTTGGTGATATTTTGTGTTTTTTGCAGTGAAACTAACAAACTTTGTATCTTTTTTGCATCAGCGATGTTGATTCTTTACACTTTCTTAACATAAATGTAAAGATTATTCAAAAATCCAGGACTTAAAACACTTCTCTGGAAGTGGAAACTTACAGGAAATAAAATAAGTCAAAGTTCTAAAGGAAGTAGGTTTTAAAATAAAGGAGCCTAAAGCTAATCAGAAGCAAGTTGGAGTTAATTAAAGCAGAGGATTTTAACACCTCGTCAAAGTAACATGAAAGTCTTTACCTACAGCTTTGTTTCACACCTGCAGCCTCTCAGCAGAAGGCGGTTATCACACCGAATGCAGAACTGCTGGAACAAAAGGAAATACTAAAGCACAATCTGATTTACTGCATTTAAAATAAAGGAGAGAACACATCCCTTAATGTCAGCCAGCTTTAGAAGACAAGAAAAACAGAACAAACTTAACGTTACAGCTATATTTAAAAGCAAATAACATAATTTGATTAAAAAAAGACGCTCTCACCGAGTCCTCCAGATTAAAATGACTATTGCAATTATTACTGGCTGCCTGGTAAAAGTAAAAGGTACAAAGAAAACAGGAATAATTTTGTCTATTTCTGCAGCAGACAACCAGGAACTAAATCAGTTTCATAATTGGTACTTTTTTACTTTAAAATCTTTCCAAAAGCTATTTTTTCTCTCTTATTTCCAAAATGCACTTTCATTCATGCATGTCCAGATTTCTAATCGATGCCCAGAAAATGTTGGTTAAAACTTTATTTGAAGATTGACGAGAACAAGTCTTTATGTCACAAAGTGTCATTCAGTAAATAAACAAGTTTGTGTGAAGTTATGAGACTTCATGCTAAGTCACATTAGCATTAAGTCAATGCTGTGACTTAATGCTAATGTGACTTAGCATAAAGTGTTATAAATAATGAGATTTTTAATCCAAAGTCAAATTTAAATTTGTCACTTTTAACCCAAAGTTGCATTAAAAGTTATAAGTAATGACACTTTTAATCCAAAATCAGATTTAAATTGTCATTTTTAATCCAAAATCAGATTAAAATGGTCATTTTTAATCCAAAATCAGATTAAAATGGTCATTTTTAATCCAAAGTCAGATTTAAATTGTCATTTTTAATCCAAAATCAGATTAAAATGGTCATTTTTAATCCAAAGTCAGATTAAAATGGTCATTTTTAATCCAAAATCAGATTTAAATTGTCATTTTTAATCCAGTCAGATTTAAATCTGAGTTTTAATCCAGAGTTGCACGAGAAGTTTGACTTTTAAACCAAAGTTGTTGTATTAAGTTATAAATAATGACACTTTTAATGCAAAGTCACATTAAAATTGCATTAAAAGTGTCGTTATTTACCAAATGAAACACAATGCCAACAGCCATGAACACTCATGTTTCATGCCAGTAAAGCTACATCAGAAAACAAAGGAGCAGAATAAACAGATTTAAAGTCGACTTTAGATTTTAGGAGCGTAGGAGAATCCAGCCAAGTGAGAGAAGTCAGAGTGTCAATCCTTCAGCGTTTGGATGGATCCATTCTCCAGCAGACCCGAATCCAACGAATGGCTCGTTAACGGGATTCTGCAGAGCTGAATGAGCGCTGATGAGCCGTCAGACGGAGGAACGGTGCGTCCAAAACGGACAGCAGCTCTCCAGGACCGGGCATTTTGCGTCTCACTGAATCGAAAATCATTTAAGCACTAAAAATAAAACTGAATCAAACTAAATGTCAGCCATTTTTAGTAAGGATAACCGAAATTATTCCCGTTTGCTGAATTTCTCAATCAACCTTTTTGAGCTTAATATCATGTTAAAAACATACCTGGAGTGTTGTTTGACTTGGATCTCCATGGCAACCGTTCACACACAACAGCAGCAGTTACCACGTGAAAACGGGTGTAAACAGCATAATGAGGAGCACTGCTGGAACGAACAGGAGCTTCTTAAAGAGACAGAGCCCAATTTCAAGGCGCTAAATTTCATTTGTGTTTTTTATGACAACTGAGGGTGATGATTACGTGATTGTGCTAAAAATAAAATAAAAGGTGGTGCTAAGTGAGTGGAAAATAAACAAAATATGAGAAAAACACTATTTTGGTGCAATAAAAACAAAACAACAAATTGGGAAAAAAATGTTGGGATGCAACAAAAAATGATCCAACATTTCTGGACAAACATTTTAATTTTTTTTATTTTAGCTGCTTCCAGCAAACAGCCTCCAGTTGGTGAAGTTTAAGCATCACTAATCTCCATCTTTCAATTAAAACGTCGCAGAGAAAACCTGCACCATATGGCTGATCTTTACAGTTTTCCATTTGATATTTTCTTTCACGGGAACTTAATTAGTTTGATGCTTTATGAGCGACTTTATGGCATTTGAAAGTCATTCGTTCTCCATCCAGCGGAGTATCGCGCTAAATCCTCAAAACAATCCTGTTTACTTGGTTCTGCTGCGGCGTCACCAATCAGTCGGGTACTTTTTATTTTTTATTTTTCTCATTTCGACTGTCAGGGAAAAATGGTTTTAGAAAGAGATTATGTTTGTTTTAGATTTTATTTCTGTCGTGACTAATCCTCACAGAAACAACCTTAAAGAGAGAGAAAGCGACAAAAACATTGATTTGGACTAAATGTGGCCTTTATGAGCGAGTTTCACTTATTGAAAGGATTTCCCACAATGCTTTGCAGCACTGAGATAATTATTAGTGAGAATAATGGGAGTAAAACGATAAATTTCCTCCATTACATAACTACAAAATAAAACAAAAACTGAATCATATAATCATTATTTTTTTATATTTCTGCATGTATAAATTCAATGTAATTTCATTTAAAGTCTGTTGCTGGGAAACTGAAAACAGATAATTTAATTTCGAAACTGTTTATTTTACTGTTAGACAATAATTCTCATAACTGTTTGCAAATTCTTGTTTTAAACATTTAAACTGGGATTGTTGAAGACTTTTCTAGGTGTTTAAATTTGTATTTTCAAATTTTTTTTTACTATTTTATATGTTTTAATCTAATTCACTTGGTTGTTTTGTGTATAAAATACCACTTCACCCCGTCTGTTGCGTCTCCTTAAAAGAAATAAACATGTTTCCATTTTGAAACAACCTTTTTTTTAAAGTGTTGATTAAATTAAAACATTTAACTGTCCCAGTTTTAATCAGATTCAAGCGGCTCACAAATTGTTTAGCGTTTTTCAGCCATTTTGACGACTCTCTCATGACTATTAGGCAACTAAAATCCTAAAATGATCCCAACAAAAAAGCACAAAGTCGTTGAAGTGAACATGACGATCCGTGCGACGCTGAACTGCACATCATCACCATCATCTCTTCCTCTTCCTCTGAATGGCTAAAAATGACAGAGTGCCTGCTGCAGCACAGGTAATAGTATCCAATTTGAATTTTTCCCTTATGTTCCCTTTAAAAGGTCAGCATTGTCACAAATGCTTGCAGTGACGAATGTTATTAACGTCTGCTCAGCAGGTGCAACAACAAACTACAGTTAAATAGATTTGCAGGAACTTTTGTTTTTGGCAAAAGTTCCTTTTGCCAAAAACTCACCTCACAAAGGGATTTATTGTAGCATTATAAATGCTAACTTTAGTACAGTTGCATTGTCCTTAGCTTTAGTATTAGCATGTTTATGTTAGCTTTAGCACAATACCAAAGCTAACATTACTATTGTTAGCTACTAACAATACTAACAAGTATTGGTAGCAGCTTAGCATGCTAGACATTTATTTAGCATGTCTAAATGTGCATAGTATACTAATCATCCTACTTATATTAGCCTAAGCACTATAACTTTATCTTTATAAATGTTAACGTTAGCACAACTGCATTGTCCTTAGCTTTAGTGTTAGCATGTTTATGTTAGCTTCAGCACAATACTAGCATTACCATGCTAGACATTTCTTTAGCATGATTAAACGTGCATAGTATACTAATTTGCTGGATATAATAACATTAGCTTTATACTCTCTAACCTTAGTCCTTAGCTTTAGTATTAGCATGTTTATGTTAACTTTAGCATGGTAACTATTATATGTCTTATTTAATTGTAGTACTGATTTACTTCCGTGCTAAAGCACAAAACATGCTAATTTTAGCTTTAGCATGGTAAAATAGACATTTTGTTAGCTTCATCAAAACAACAGCAGGATGCAAAATATAACAAGCAAAAATACACATCACAAAGGGATTTATATTTTAAAAAATTAATCTGAATACATAATTTACTCTGATAGATATTCCTAATAAAACATCACGTACAAGCAGAGATTTGAATAACGGTTACATTCACATTTTGGTTGATGCTAATTCTGATTTGTTTTTGCCCAAATTTGTGTATTTATTTGACTGTTTGGTCATATTAATTAAATACGAACAGCGACAGCGTTTCGTAGTGAAACGTTTGTGCAGCTAAACATGGCGGGATTGTGATGTGATGCAAACCAACACAGATTTTCTTCTGTTTTTAAAATATTCTAATTCTGTTCTGTTATTGTTTGAACTTACTAAATATCTGACATGAAATGAAGCTCACAACAACATCAAAATATAAAAACATACTTTAATTTGTAACAAACATAAAGAAGCTTTGATTTAAAAGCATTAAAGTCGGATCAGATCTCCAACCTGCAGCCAGTTTGTTTCATACTTTAAATCCATCTATTTACAACAAATTTGTTTCTTCTACCAAATTAAGATGCTGAATTTACAGTTTTAAATTCCTTTTGAGGTTTTTCTTATCCAGAACTTTTAGAAAATGATTATATATTCCCTGAAAATGAAACCTGTAATATTCAATCAATTCAATATCTCTTTCTAAAAATAAGCTGTTATAACTTTAACATATTTTGCAAAAATATACAGAATTATTCTATATTTCTTTCCAATTTTTTCGATGTCATGAGAAACCTAACAGAAGGAAATAAAATGGATAAAAACATAATTAATCCTCTGTGTAAAGGACTACGAGTCTCATGTCTTTACCTTCTAATTACAATAAAAACATAATTTTTAAAAATATATTTAAAACACTACAATAATCTTGATTAATTGAATTTTACACAATTCTTGCCCCTGCAGATGAATCAGAAACTCGTGAGGATTGATGTATAGTTAACTAGTTTTTGGCCTTGATTTAAACTTTAAGTAAAAAAATTAACATCTTAATATATCAACAATAAATCAAAGGAGATAAAATGAAAAAATGGTTGGATGGCTGGAAACCCGCTGAGTTGATTAGAATTAATTACAGGGAAAAGAAAAACTTTTTTTAACCAGTTTTATGTAATCATTCAAACCAAAACCTGAAAACAGGTCAAATTATTCTGATTTATTCCTGGATGATGCATCCATCTCATCCCACATGCAGATACTTTAAACTTCCTGTAAAAATGCTTTTACCTGCCGACTTTAACAGTTCGATCACCAAATACACCTTAATGTGCTGTAATATCCTCAGTGGAAATTGTTTTAGAACGGCTGCTACCTCCTTTTCTTTGCTTTTTGGGGTTACAATCAATTATTGGCAAAGAAAATAAAAGCCGCTCCCTGATTGGCTGGTTTGTAAATGCTAACCAATAGCGTGTGAAGCGGCACTGTGACTCGGCTGCATTGTCAAATGTTTTTTAAATTTTCCCTGAATAATTTAGAGTTGACTTTACCAAAAAAGCGCACACTAAATTAGTTTATTTATTCTTTGAATTCATTTTGTTTAGTCAGTAAGTTACATTCTTCAGACAATTATTGGTGTTTTAAGTTCTGTTATGCTGCTCTTGGTTACCATAGTAACTGACAGTTTCCCCATTTTTCTGTTGCCGTCGGTAACCGTGGTACATATTATAATTTAATCATATACAGTGATTCATGAGTAATTTTACAATGTTTGGTTTACGTTTTTAACTGTTAATAATGTGCATTTTAAATATGTTTAATTTTACACATGCTAACAGCTGCTGCTAACAGCTGCTGCTAACAGCTGCTGCTAACAGCTGCTGCTAACAGCTGCTGCTAACAGCTGCTGCCAACAGCTGCTGCCAACAGCTGCCGCCAACAGCCGCCGCCAACAGCCGCCGCCAACAGCCGCCGCCAACTGCTGCTAACTGCTGCTAACAGCTGCTAACTGCCGCTAACTGCCGCTAACAGCCGCTAACAGCTGCTGCTAGCTTCTTATTGCAGGGGGTCTCAATACGTCGACCGCAGAAGGTTTTGAGTTGATCTCGGCAGCAGGTGACAAACTGAACGTTGCCAAGAGGCTGAAACCAGCGTCTTCTTCTGACGCGCTTATCAAAACATTTAAAGATCCAAAACGTTTGTAACTTTATTAAAGAATAAAAATTTAAAAAAATCAACAAAATGTGTTCAAATTGATGATCTGAATAGTTATTGTTTCAACAAGGTGTTGCGCAGTTCATTGCGTTTCAGTTCTATTAACAAAAAGAAAAAGGCGACTCAAAGACCGACTGACTGTCAGAGCAGGAGTTTTAAATGAGCTAATCAGCCACCGCTGTGTTTAGGGGAGGCTTACTAATAATCGAGAAATAAATATCAAGCCTGAAAACCTAATATCGCAACGCACTGAATGTTATGTTTTTAACGTAATCTCTGCTGTGCAGGCCGTTACGACAACACAGAGTAAAAAGGTCCGAGTTGTTTTGAATTGATCACCTGTTTGGGTTATTTTACCTTCGCTGTGGCTCATTAGTTCCTGAACGTTCAATAAATGACAGACTTGGACTGATTACCTCGTTCGTTTGCAGTAAACGTCACAACAAGCATCAAGTAGGACAAATATATTTCATTAGGTAACAAACGAGATAATTACATGAAAATAAATTAAATCTCTGGCATTTTGCTCTGACCTCAGAGTCTGAGAGGCTTTTCCTCTTTAAAACATTTATTTTTGTCTCTAATTTAGTGGAAATGTTGATGATAATTCCTCTAAAATAATAACCTTTTCAACCTTTATAGCTCCGCTGTTGAAAATGAGGCTCTAACAATCACAAATAACATTGAAATAAAATCCAGTCCAACATCTGGTTGGAGGTGATTCCTCTGGTTCCTGTTGGAGGAAAAATATCCCAACTTCACAAGATGTAATTTATCGTAACGGAGCTCTGAGGTTCCTCCTTTAGTCTGAGGTCATCAAACCAAAGTTCAGATCTACAATAACCGATCAGGTTTGCAACCAGCCTCTGAAACCAGTAACCTTCTCCCAGTGTCAGAATCTCACTGAGGAAGAAACTGAATCAGGTTTTCCATCACTTGAATATTTCTGCTATAACTGACGGATATTTGCATATAAAATAAGTCAATAGAGTTTCATTTACAATGTTTATATCTTTGTGTTATGAGGTAGATCTCAGCCGGCTGGTGATGTTGGTCTCAAAAGGTTTGGGCTCATTGGGAGCCATTGCCTTGTAGTTTGTTTAGAGTTATTCTACACATAGGTTCAATATACAAGGCAAGACAAGATTTCAGCTAAAAAAAACATTCATGGTAGCGTATTCCACATATTTGCATATATTTGTAACGGAAACGCAGCTACTGCCTTATGTCATTTATATTCTCCCATATTTAAGAACAATAAATTACATTTTAATGCTCTATTCGTTCTCCCTAGTGAGCAAATCAATACCAGCTGGGAAAAAAACAGTTTTGTTTTTTTTGCTTCAGTTTGTGTTTTCTGAAAATTTAACATCGCTGGATCTCACAGCAGGAGAGTTTGTCTAAATCCTACAAGATGATTCATCCACAGTTAGCAAAATAAACAAATGGATTTGTAATCTGTGTGGTAAATGCTAAGCATAATTAGATAAAATGTGAATTTCTGTGCTATAAAAGACCAAACCCGGCAAAAAAACTCGTCTTTGATCGTCTTTTATCCACTTTTGGAATAAAATTAAATAAATAAAAAAGAGCTTGATCACAGAAGAGCTCACTTTTTCCAGCGTGAGCTTTCGTCACCCGGTGCTGCGAGCCGTCGCCGCGGCGCCAGGTGAGACGAGGCGAGCGGCGGCGCTGTCAGAACAGCACGGCGTCTGGTTCTGGCTCAGCAGAGCGCCTGCTTTGATGCTCCGGCGGCGGCGCAAACGCAGAGGAACATTTTTGTGCTTTCTCGGAGCGCGGCATGCTGGGACGGCTCCGGATGGCAGCGGGCTTCTGTGGGTTCGGTGTTGGGAGAACGCCTGCAGGTACAAAAGGAAAAGAAGTTTGTAAAATTACAAGCTGTGATTTTTTTTTCACCTCAGCTGGTATTTGATGTATAAATTTCATCTCCTTGATGGCGAACATCCATGTGTGAGAAACAGTCACAGTTTAAGGGCTGGATATTAAAAACGGACGTATCCAAGAGAGACCTGACCTTTATCTAAATTTGTTTAAGGAAATATATTTATAAATGTCACCCAGGCAGGAGAAAGTTTTGCAGGAATTAATTTTTTAAATGTTGGCTTTCATCACAATCCAAAACTACTTCAATAAGACAAACGGTGAAAATTAAAGAACATTTTAAATCCATTCTTTTTTTTCTGTTTGTAATTGCATTTTTTACACATTTAACCCTGATATGAAATTCTCAATACGTCATGCAGCTTCATTTTTTTATTTAATATTTTTAAAAAAATGTGGGTTTCTATTTCAAAACATGTAAAAATTAAACAGCAACAGGTAAAATAGTTAAAGTATCATGCTCAAAACTACAAAAGGCCAACATAAATCCAAATACATCATCTAAAATTTACTTTTTTCCTCTTTTTATCATTTTGGGCTTATTTTTACAACATAATTTATATTCTTTTCTATACTCAGATGATCAGATCAATCAATCTAAATGTCAATATTTAATTCTGAATTTATTGTAGATATTTCTATGGAGGGGAGGCTTTAAATATAAAACTACAAACATTAGTAAAATTAAATAACACAGCATGTGTACTCATTGATAATGTAAAACATAATACAAAAATACAAAATAAGAAAGACTAAATTAATATTGTAAAGTTCACAACTTAGGTGACAACAGTGAAACAGAGCTACTATGTGGATTAAGATCATTTGTGTTATTTTAACAAGTAATTTTGCTTTAAAACATTAATTTACAATCTAGAAAATTAAAATTCTCACCATCTTTTTCTCCGGGCCGTGAGCAGATGTCGCCAGCATCCCATTCATAATTCTCATCTACCGAAAGCTGCCTCCTAAAGAGGAACAACAAGATTAGCCGCAGGCGCTAGTGTTACTTTTTGCTTGGGAATTAGAATAAGTGAACCCCAGCATTAGCTTGATAACAATAGATTCATTGGCATTTGTATGCTAACATTTACTTTAGCATAATAAATTGGAATTTGGCTGCTAATGTTAGCTTTAGCACAATGATACTAGCATTAGCATGCAAGACATTTGTTTAGCATGATTGAATGTGCGTAACATACTAATTATCCTACTTATTATCTTAAGCACTATAAAATTAGCACTGTAAATGTGCTAAAATTAGCATTGTTAATGCTAACTTTAGCACAATTGTGCTTAGCTTTAGCATTAGCATGTTAATGTCAGCTTTATTATGGTCACTATTATAGGAGTGATTTATTTAATTGTAGTATTTAACATAATTTGTATGTACTGCCGTGCTAAGGCTGCTATATGCAGCATATTGCGGGCTAATTTTAGCTTTAGCATGATAAAATTGACATTTTGTTAGCTCTATCAAACCAACACCAGGAGGCAAAATTTAACAAGCAAAAATAAAAAACAAAAAAACCTTCTTCTAAGCATGATATATTAACTTTAGTATGTATTATTAGATTGCCTACAGGTGCTTTAGCGTAATAGCTTTTGCATTCGCATGCTAAGCTTAGCATTAGCATGTAAAGCCTCTATGCTCAACCTTTTCTGAATTATATCCTGAAGTGTGCTTTGTTCTATTCAGTTACCAGTTATTGACTTTTAGACATTAGATGAGTAATAGGCTCACGTTGATAGTGACCATAGAGGTTATCTAAAATCCCTGACATCGTCTTCAACTAAATCAAAATTCAGTAAATCGGAGTGTCCCATCACCTTCGTTTTGGTTCTGTTTGTCCATCTTCGTTGTCCTCTGATCCCCCCTGAGTGTCCTCTGCAGTCACAGGTGAGTCTGTCAGCATTGGGGACAGGTGAGACAAGGGCAGATGCCCGTTAGCAGTCTCCATGCTGCCACGGCCGCTGCTAGCGTAGCTGCTGTAGCTGCCACCGGAGTCTGCCACTCCCTCGTAGCCTCCTGAGTCCACTTCCAGTGCCTCTAAGTCATTGCTGATGGGCGGTAAGTATGTGGAAACCTCCTTCAGCCGGACGATATAACTCGATTCCTTCATTGTGTCCTGACTGGGAGTTGGATGGTTGGCAGTGTCAGCTGAGGGGCTAGGTTCGCAGTAGTGGGGCACGTCATTTCGACTGCGAGTTGGACCCACAGCAGTTGAGAAGTGTTGCTCACTTTTGGTACTTGCATGAGACAATTCAACTGAACAGTCCTCTTGGCTGAGTGACTCTACCCATGCGGACGGTGTGAGAAAGGTACTCTTCTTCTGTCTCCTCAAGTCTAGACTCTGACTTCGCTGATTGCGGTCCAAGGTTTTGGAGCCTCGGGTCCTAGCTCTCCAGTGTTCTGGTCTGGAGGTTTGCTGACCGTGATGAGCCATGTCAAAGCTGCCGACAGAAGCATTCCTGCTGCAGTTGAAGCTTGTGCTTCTTCTCATGTCTTCATGCCTGCTTTGCTGAGACAGCGAGCAGCCGTGTTGAACATGAGAAGCAATCCTGTGGTGCAACATGGGCTTCGCAGGTTCCAACGTGGGCAACTCAAACTCCGGCTCGTCTACGCTCATCTCGACACACAACTCTTTGCCAACTGAACCAATTGGTTCACTGAGCATTTCTTCCAATCTTGTAGAGTCTGGTACTGTATCTGGAGTGTTTCTGTTGCTGTGAAACATTGTGCCATTGCTAAGAATGTTTTCTTTTTGTGGATTATGGAATGAGTCACTTGTTTGGTGGTCAAAGGATGAGAATCGTCTTGGACTATCGTAGCCTTGTGGTGGATCTACTCGACACCTCTGGTGAGGGAGAGTTGAGCTGTCAACAAAAGAGTGGCGGACTCCATTGGGTTTCTTAGTAAATGATTCAAGGAAATAGGGAGAAAAAGAAGGAGTCAAAGGGGGAGATGTATTCAAATGATCTCTGAATGGATTCAAAGTTGAACTTGAGTCATAAGGATGGGCTTCCCAGTTGGTTGAGGACGATGTCAGGTATCTAGATCTCTCCTTACCACCCTGACGATAGATGTTTGGTAAGGTCTTGCTTTTGTATTCCCACATAAGACTCTCAACACTTTCGTCCCCATTGCTTGTTTCTCTTTGCTCTGTCTTGACTTTCATGGAGTTTCTTTCTAGTGTGTACCGTCTAAGCTCCCTTTCCATTTCTTCTCGCTCCTGTGCCAGCCTCAGGCACCGACTAAGGTTCCCTTTCTCACGTTCATGTTCCATTTGGAGAACCAAAGTGCTTGCTGTTGTTGAAGGCTGACTAACGCTGGCTCGGAGATGTGGGAGGACGGGAAATACTGGAGGCAGTCCTCTGTTGAGGCAAGGCATGGTGCAAAAACTGGTGTTTGAGTACAAGCTGTTCTGATCAGGCGAAACAATGTAGCTTTCTTGAAGTGGCGGGAGTTGACCCAAGCTGTGCATTTGACTTGAATCACCCTCCAGTTTAAAGGGAGGAACGTCAACAGAAAGCACACACGGCAGGTCTTTCTTGTCCTCCTTTTCCAAGTGGAGTGACACAGATCTTTTGACTCTGGAAATCGTTTTGCTGTTAACACTTATTGTGTCATAGTCACCAACTGCAAACCGGCCATCCTGACCTCTAGAAATCAACTCAATAGAGGGAGAAATTAAAGAAGTTGTCTTGGTAAGGCGGCCTCTGCTGTAGGTTGGCTCTAGAGTCCTGTGCCGATGGTTATTCCCTGTGCTCAAAGTGGAGCAGTCTGTCTGAGAGGAAGAAGTGGTGGAAGACATTGTGGGGTAGTGGGAGTTGGCTGGGAGGAGGCTTTTCTTCAACAAACTGTCTGGACTACAGGAGCCTGAAGTCTTACTGTGAGAGTGAGGGGAAAGATGGGGAAGGGCACAGGAGAGAGATTTGTAAGTGGAAGAAAAACTGACTGCATTTAAGCTCAGCCAGCAGTTTGGATAGATCATCGCGAGGGAGATAAGAAGATGAAACAGAAACCTGTTGGCATTTTCAGAACATTCAAAGGAAGGAGAAAGGGAAAGGTTACTGTCTAATATTGCAGTGGAGTGATAAAGGGGTACTCACATTGAAGGGGAGCACTTATAGATGGCAGGAAGGGGTTCTGAAAGGGAGGGATGAAGTGTAAGATGGTGCACGACTTTCTGACCAGGAAGTGAAAAACAATCAACCGCATCAAGAGCCCATTAGAAGGATCCATGATTAGTTGTAACAATAGACTTTATTTGAGAAATATTTACTTAGGATGTAAAAACAATACAGTAATAATACTGTAGGTTATTTAGTTTTTAGAAATGTTAATAAAATATTGTCACAAGGAACGTCACCATGTTGTTCACGCTGTAATGCATTCTGGGTAAATGACGTCTAATGGTCCAGTCAAAACAGCATGAGTAAAGTCTTTAAGCCTTTTCAATTTGAACTGGGGAGCAATGGGAATGTAGAAATCACAAGAGGTGATGAAGATGAGAACCAAACAGAGGCAGAGGACAGAGTTGGCTGTAGCAGCTGGTGTTTGCTGCTGCTGCTGCCTTTGGCTTCGTAAATGAAACGATGAGTGACACGTCCTTCAGGTTGGACTGTGTGATCCGCTATAGCTACTGCTATAGCTCTGTGTCTGGGCGCCAGTAGTGCCACTGGTACCGTTAGCACTTAAAAGAGCTTCCAGTGTCAAGTTTTGCTCTTACAAATGACTCAAAATCTTCTGGAGAGAAATGTTGAGGGCCCAAATGTACGTCCTTTGGAAGTTGTGTTTCGCTCCTGCTCTCTCCTACTGCATTCTTCTTTTTTTTATGTGGGAAATTATCCAAATTCACCTCACAGTTCTTTTTTTAATTACAGCCAGCTGTGACACTGTGTGGCATCATCTAAAATTACATCTGTCAAACGTAACAAGATGAATCAGGTAAAGTTTGCCTTTCTGTGTTTACTCTGTAGATTCCAGTTCCGAATGGACCATTATGCGACATCAACCCAGCAGGTTTAAAAATGGCGACCTCCATGGGTGAAAAGCATAACAAAAGATGTACATTTTCTTTGAAGTAATTATGAGTTTTGGTGTATCACAAACAGCAATTTTTAGTTAATAGGAAAGTGACAACATATTTAGGCCAACTTGTTCAACTAATCTTAGCTCCCTTTAATGACTCAAGCAACTAGGCTAGCTAAAGCTAATTACCTTTTCATTCATCACCGCCTAATGAGAAATTTCACAAATCAGCAAGCAATGTGAATAACATCCATAATTTTTACAACTGGATGGATGAGAAGGGACAAGATAATTCCTAAATCCATGAAGAGTCATTTATTACGCAGATATGAAGTGGCTCAATATTTTACTGAATACATGATCACATTCAACATGCAGTTCTTCAAAACGTGCTAAGTCTTCATTGGAAGATGAATACTTACCGTTCTCAGTCTTCCTGCGGCGACGGTCCCTCCTGCGGCTGACGAAGCAGGCAGAACCGAGCAACAAGACCAGCGCCAGAACCATGAAGCCGATCCCGGCTAGCACACCGGCCAGCAACGGCTCCGGGACAAACGTAGACGTAGCTGTGAAGCTCTCCGTCACTGAAAACAAACAAATATGTTTAAATACACAAAGAAATAAGCGACTGTAAATTTAGCCACAAGTAGAAAAATAAATGACTAAATTCCAAGTTTCATTCTTAAATCCTAAAACTTAAATGCTGCTCATAAGTCCAAATCTTAACTGCTAATCTTGATTTTGACCTGAATGAAACACATTTTGATTTTTGTTATTTGTTTTCACTTAAATATTTTATTTTTATTTATTTATTGTTATATAACAGACAAAGAAGAAGGTATAGGTGAACATTGGCAAAGAGTTGGTAATTATTCTGATGCTTTATGTCCGGTTGTTATTTTGTTATTATTACTATTATTATTATTACTACTAATATCACTACTACTATTATTACTGCTAATACTACTGCCATTACTACTACTACAACTACTACTTTTACTACTATTACTATTATCATTATGTAGATTTTCTTGTCTTGTGAGTTATTTTATAATAATTTTGTCTGTGTAATGTAATTTATTTGTTGGCTCTTTCGCCCAGTATACTGTACAGGCCCATGAATATTATAACATGGTTTTAATTAAACTTTTTTAATAATTATTGAGTCGGTAAGCGATGTATTTCATTAAATTGAGATAAGGGGTAGGGCTAAATTAGTGTTCAGTCTTTTTACTCCGTTTCAAACAGAAAAGTAGTTTTAAGCTAATTATTTTGTTCTTGGTTATGTATTCATATGTTTCCCCTCCTTGTTTTTAAAGAACAGTTTGAAATATAGAAATCAATAAACTCAAATTAGGAAGTTTTAAACCATTTGTTCAAACTAAATGTTGATTAGTCAACTTGAGCTTTTACCAATTTATTTTTGAAACATTTCTTTGTCTCGTTTTGTGAGCCCAGTTTTCAGAAAGAGTCCATCTTTCTTATTTCATTTTTATATTTTTATTATTTTCATTGACAGTTGTTTTTCTACAATCCTTGAAAGCTAACTACAGATTAACTCCTCATTTCATTTCTTTCTTTACAATTTAAATGCCTTAACAGAACAGTTATTGTTATATCTTAATGATTTAGGTATAGATTTTATTTTTTATTTAATTGTTAATCTGGTTTCCTGATGGAGCCTGATCATCACAATCAAACCTTGAACATGTTTGTTTTGCAGCCAGATGACCGAAACTCAGCACAGCTGTTCAAACAAAAACAGATTGAGTTGAGGCTGGTTGACTCCTACGTCTGATTTAACATTCATGTCACACACAAATAAAAGTCGAACAAGAAGAAAAAAAAAAAAATTAGTGAAGCTATTTCTGAGGGCCGTGCTTCAAATGGGCAGCGTTCCCAGGGGTCTCGCTCTGATTCCTCTCGCTGAGGAGAGACGGCGTCACTTTGAAGAGGAGAGGCTGCTCTCTCTCAAACTCCTACCTGTGGTGGAGACGTTGACTGATGGACCGGGCTCGCTCAGCAGCTCCCCCCGACGAGAAAGCATCCGCAGCTCATACACACGGTCCTGAAATCACACACACACACGGAGGATGAAACCACACTTTGTCAACACATGGCGCTGTCTGCAATGCTAATGAAGTTCATTTGAATTCATGTAGACCCATATAGGAGAGGGAAGGGGGAGATGAGACAGGCACAGGGAGGGAATAAAACAATAAAAAATGGAAGTGATGACTGTCATGTAGTCTACAAACTGAAACCACTGCAGCAGACAGAACCAGAGGGCAGAGGAACCGGCTCTTTACCTTCTGCAGACCCCTAACCAGGATGTGGCTGCTGCTGGCGTTGATGTTCTCCTCCAGATTAAACCAGTCCTCTGCTGCTGAGGCGGCGGCAGAGCGGGATTGGAGGACAAAGCTTGTGATGGGCGGCTGCTGGGCAGGGAGGGCCCACTGCAGGATGACACCTGCTGAGCTCTGATTAGCTGACAGCGACGCGGGGGGCTTCGGTTTGATGCTCTTCTCTGGAGGATCTAATGCGGGGAGAATCAGAGACTTTGAGTCAATCAGAGGGAAGGAATTACATCAAGGCAGAACCCCGAGCGTTTGGGACGAAGGGGGAAGAGAAGCTAATGTTAGCTCCACTGAGGAGAAAGCAATTAAAGGGGCAGCATTACATAAAATCCACTTTACATCATGTTTTAATATTATTTCCTGGAGTGTTGCTTTGATGCTTGATCTCCATGGCAACCATTCTGCTGAAAACGCCTGGGTGGAGCTAGCCCCGCCTTCGAGGACAAAGCTCCTCCTCTGAGCTGAAGTTTTCAAGCCTTAACTTCCCCACTCAGCTCCTTCAGACTAGCCAGCAGCAATTAGCAAACACCTGATGGAACTGCGGATCAGCTGAGCTCATTAAACAAACTACTTCTCAGTGAAATGCTGGTAAAAATGTTGCCAAAGGGCTAGTAAGGGGTGTCATGACTTCCTGAAGGTGGAGTTACAGAAAGAGCAGGAGCTTCTTAAAGAGACAGAGACCCAATTTCAAGGCATTAAATTAGGAAGTCATTTTATAACAACTGAAGGTATTATGACTACTTGATTGTGCTATAAAATGGTGCAACGCGACTGGGAAATACATAATACGGTCCTTTAAAGGATTTGTCAGTGTTTTCAAAGATCTGACATGCAAATGAAACATAAATCCAAGTGTAGATAGAATATGTTTACATCTACAGAACCTGTTTTATGTTACAACAACAATGAAAGTAGTAATACGAATATTGTACATATTTCTAATGAGAAAACCAGTGAAATCTTTCCTAGAGGTCAGAGGTCACAGCTGCCGAGTTATTAACATTTCTCTTAGTTTGTTAACATTCGACGTTGTACATGCTGGAAATGTTTGTCACTTCAATAAGTCACAACAAATTTCAGCAAAGTCTGAAAATAAGAACATTACCAATAAATACAAAGAGTTGGGAAGTAACTAGATACAGTAACTCAGTTACTTGAGTAACTTTTTGGGGAAAAAAATACTTTTAGGAGTATTTTTATTATGCTGTAGTTTGAGTAATTTTATTATTAAGCATTTCTACTCTTATCTGATTAAAATTTCTGGATTTTCTCCCCACTGGATGAAAAGCAAACATGTTTTAACCAAAAGTCCACCAGACACAGACACACATCAGCAGGTTTTGTTAAAGTTTTAAAAGTTTTTATTGAAAGAAAATGATTAGGAAACATTTTATTTTGCCTGATTTGGTTACTTTTTGTTACTTATTTGAATGATTGTCCTCAAAAAAAAAAATTCAACTTAACGTTTTGATCCTTAAATTGATGTAATTTTTAAATATTGAACAATTTGATCATTTACTCAGAACTTGGGTAGACATTTTACCAAATACTTTTTTACTGTTACTTGAGTAATTTCATGGCGGCTACTTTTTACTTTTACTTGAGTACAGCTACCAGTATTTGCATAAACAAGTTTTTTTTTCCTGCTGAAAGTCAAACTATCTTTGGCGTTTCTTCCAGTAGTAACATCCAGCTGTCGGTTATGTGATGCGAAAAATATGTTTCAATTGCAGTTTTGTGAAATATATCCGTTTCTAAACCACCTCTTCCTAAAGCTTTTTTCAAAACTGGCAAACTTATTTTCCTACTTTCAATTTGTAGCTTTTACAGCTGCTGAGAGAAGCAGGTTGTGTGTAAATATTTAGCTAACAGTAGAGTCCTTGTTCCAGTTCTGCAGAGACAAAAAAAAAAATAGAGCAAACTAGGAAAACTGAACTGACCCAAGGTGCGTGCAGTTGCGATCTCGCTGAAAGGCCCAGTGCCAAACTTATTCTGAGACAAGACGCTAAACTGGTAGTCGGTGGCGGGAGAAAGGTCCGAAACCTGCAGGCTGGTGCCGGATGAGGGGGGAACGGGCACAGAGAACCAGTCCTGCCTCCCGTCACCATCGCTCACCGAAATCCTCTTCACCCTGCAGAGCCGGAGAGACCGAGGGAGGAGGAGGAGTGAGAACAAAACAGCAGCGGGGGCTTCTGGGAGTCTGGCTGTATGAAACATGACAGGAAAGTAGGTTTCATTAATCATTCATGCTCATCATCTGCTCACGATTTCGCGGCAGAGACAAGCTCTGATGGATCGCCGATATTGCACAGAGCGCACACAACTCCAATTAGGTGTGATTTTCATGTTTCTACCAGAGATGAAGCTTTTATCTGACCTTCAGGGGTTTAAGAGGGAAAAAATAATCATTAACCTATTCAGAACGACAGGAAAATATTCAAGTCAGTCTGAAAATAAAAAATGAGAGCTTTGATGCAAGTGATGTGGTTCGATTCTTTAAGAAAACTTCATGCAAAATTTTCAGTTTGTTTACCAACAATTATCCGACCCTTCTTTTAAAACGTGTGAAAATTGTAACCATTTGTCAAAGAACAAAATTATCCTTTAAAAGACAAAGTATAAATGGAAGGAAATACAAAAACAAGCTGCCATTATCGTCTTTTTTGCTAAATACTTTCCGTTCGGTTTATATACTGAACTCTGTCCATGTCAGGTGGCATAAACAAAACATAAGAGCAGAAAATGAGTCGTAATCGATGTGAAAATAGCAGAAATTATGATGTGAAAATGAGTCTTAGCTCAACAAAACACATCTGCTGATTGTTTTCTGTTAAATAAGAGCAAATATGTGTTAAAACATTCAGACGCCGTTGGGAAAACAGTGTCTTCAGTCAAAGGCTTCTTCAGCAACTCTTAAGAAATTTGAGACAACTTAATTTATCTTTGGGATTAATAAAATATTTTTAAATTGGGTTTTAAATCAGGAACATGGGGACCTCATGACGTTTTCTTTTTCCCCAGCAGCGACAGAAAATTTAGTCAGAATTGATGGGAAGACTAAAAAAGACTTGAGACTGGGGTGAACGTTCACCTTCAAGACATTAATTTTACGTATATTGCCATGTTAGAATGGCCTAGTCAAAGGCCAATCTTGAATCCAATTGAAAATTTGCGGCAAAACTTATAAAGAAAAAACTGATTGCCACTAGAAGAAAAAAGGGGAAAGAATAAGTTTTGTACAGCATTTAGCTTCTAATCACCACAAATTTGGAACAAACTTAAGTGAAAACATTGCAAATATTTACAAATTAGAACCACAAACTATTTGATTTTATTTATTGCAAAAAAATTACAAAAAACATCACAAAATCCTGGAGGGACTGAAAAGATGTACTATTAAATCTTAAGGATTTAAAAATGTGAACCGGTTTTATCAATACATTCTGGCACAACCGGCCCTTTAAGAGCATCCATGATCTGGATTGGCCCAAAACAAAAATGAGTTTTATTCCTGTTCTGGTTGAGTGAAGTTTGTCTGAATCCAAATCCATTTCTACTTTCGTTCTGTCACACAAAACCCCAAATAAACTCCCTGAAAGCCGCGGCAGGATGATAAAAACCTGACACACAAAAGAAACAAGCTTATTACGTCGGCTGTTATCGGTCACTCTCTATCGTCACTTTCAGGGCCGAAGCATCGTAAAGTTACACTCCACTCCGCCAAGAGGTGATAGTAGATAAATGAACTCCTCATCCCGGAGATCGATAGAGCAATACCAGGGCTGTCGATGGCTGCCATGGTTACGGCCCGAGAGGAAAGCGGGCGGCTTTACACCCACCAGACTGAAAACGTCTGCGCTGATCCTCCGTCGAAGCCGGGCTCCCAGGATAGGTTGGCCCGGTTCAGCCCAGGAGAGACGGACAGCACGGCGGCCGCGTGGGGACTGGTTCCTGCAGCGAGAGCGGAGAGGAGAGGAGAGGAGAGGAGTTGGTGGAAACCGGCCAGAGCTCCAGATACCTGACGGAGCAGAAGGTCAGAGGGCAATCTACTGAAGTTCTGCATTTATACACTGGAGGCGGAGCGGAGCGGAGGCACCGGCTGGTCCAGGTGGACCGAGGAGCTTTTAGGAAAAGAGAAAAACAGGAAACTGCTCATGTAATCATGATGCACCATCTCAAAAAGGAAGAAAGCTGCTAAAAAAAAAAGATGGCCGTTCAGAGCGCTGGATGCAAATATACTCAGAAAGTTTAGTGGAAAGAAAAAAAAAGTGGTGGTAGATCAAGAGATCATGATATACCATGTCAAAAAAATACTTAAAAAAAGAAGACTGCTTCACTCCCACTCCCCCTGGTGGCCATTCAGAGCGCCAGACGCAAATACACTCATGAAAAGTTTAGTGGAAGGAAAAAATGTGGCAGTAGATCATGTAATCATAATACACCATCTCACAAAATATTTAAAAAATATATATATATTTTTTGTATTTTCTTTTTTTTGGGAGGAGACTGCTGCTAAAAAAGGTGACTGTTCAGATAGTTGGATGCAAATACACTCGTGGAAAGTTTAGTGGAAGGAAAAAATGTGGTAGTACATCATCTAATCATTATACACCATTTAGAAAATAGTTAAAAATGGCCAAAAAAAATTAGACTGCTGCTAAAAAAAAAAAAAAAGGCTGTTCAGAGCGCTGGATGCAAATACACTCATAGAAAGTTTAGTGGAAGGAAAAAATGTGATAGAAGAAGGTGCACAGCAGCCATGTGAGAATTGTTCAGCAAATATAATAGTTTACTTAAAAGGGGGTAAATGAAGGGTTGCTACATAGGTCTTAGCCATTTTCTCCCCTGCTACACTTTTCCTTCCACCAAACTTTCCATCAGAATACTTAAATACAGCATTTTGAACAGCCAGCTTCATTACCAGAGATCGTGTGTGTTAGTCTCTGCTGTCATGTTAGCATGTTTGCCGTTTATTTTATTGATCACCTGAAACATGTGGTGTCACTTTAAGGAGGGACTCACCCAGGACAAAGACTCGTGTGCGGGTCTCTATGGATGCAGCGCGGTTGGAGACGCTGCACTCCCACTCCCCCTGGTGGTCCTTCAGAAGAGGCTGCAGCAGCAAAGACCCGTTGGGTTCGATGGAGTAAGAAACAGAACGAACCGGGTCAACCTAAAAAAAAAAAACAACAACAGTGAAGTAATTTACATCAAACAGAAATCTTAAAATACTTCAAGTTTTCACAAAATTTTGTATCTTTTACTTTCTCTTAATGATTTTCTGCAACTTTATGTTGGTTTATCACCTAAAAATCCAGAAAAACATAAATGTTGGTTGTGATCTGACAAAACGTGGCCACTTTCAAGCAAAATACAGCAAAATACAACTTTAGTGGTGCCTTAAAGCTCGGGTATCTTCACCTCCTTCCTGAGTTGTTATTGCTGTTGTTTCTGGCTCCAATCAGAGCCAGGAGGCGGGTCTTAGTGCTGCCAATCGGTCTTAGTGCTGCCAATCAATCTTGTGCACACACTGATGAATGTGCTAAAGGCAGAGAAACAACTTACTGTTACAGAAAATCCATGCTAATTAGCCTTAGCATTCATAACAGCCTGTGTTAAAAGAGAGAGAGGAAAGGGAGAGTGGTGATTGACAGCGCTAAGACCCGCCTCCTGGCTCTGATTGGTCGTTTCTAGTTAGGCACAGAAAGAAAGCGATTTTTTCACAGAATATTTGTCTGATACTGTAAAGACACAATGACAGATTCAATACATAGAAAGATATTTCTATAAAAGTTACATACTGCAATTTTCAGATGCTAAATACTTAAAAATTATGTATTTTCTGTAACTTCATGGGTTTATTACCTAAAAACCCAATAAAAGAAATGTTGGTGGTAGTGACCTGACAAAACGTGTTAAAAGGGATGATTGAGATAACAGAGATTTAAAGAAAATGTGGGAACGCCAAGCAGAATAAAACGAGCTCAGCAGGGCCTTAAGATGTCAGATTTTAGGATATTTTCTTACTTCCCCTGCAGTTGAGATGTTCAGGACAACATCCCAACTTTAGATAATTACATGTGAACTATATGGGTCAACTTAGCCCAACTTGGATTTGGGCTAAGTTGACAAGCCCAAATCCAAGATAAAGTGGAAGCATGACCGTTTTTCCACAGCAGGGATTTTGGAAGTGACCAGTCTGGAAACAGTTACCGTTTAAGTTAAAGTAACTGTTTCCAGACTGGTCACTTCCAAAATCCCTGCTGTGGAAAAACGGTCATGCTTCCACTCGTCATCCCTCTGGATGATGTTTCTCTGCTCGATTCTTGGAGGCAGTTCAGCCTTTATCCCGATAATGTGGCTTCTATCCAGGTGAAATGGACGATGTGGATAATAGATCACAGGGGATTGTGTGAAATCCTTTGAGCTTTGACTGGATCGCCAGAGGCGAGTGTGTGAAATGACTGAGCTGCATCTTGCTGTAGGGAACATTTCATCTCCAACACTCCAGACCTCCTCGTCATTTCCTCGGCCGCAGCAGAGAAACTCTGGGAGGATTTAGAAATCAGTTTATTAAACCTTCAACGAAGCTTTGCAGAGGAGACAACGTTTTAGCCAAATGATATTTAAACACACAACGCAGAAACGTTACTGTTCTAAGAGGTACATCTACACACTGGATGGATGGACGGACGGATGGACGTATTGATGGATGGATGGACGGACGGATGGACGTACTGATGGATGTATGTATGTATGTATGTATGTATGGATGGATGGATGGATGGACGTACTGATGGATGGACGGACGGATGGGTGTGAAGCGCTCAGCTACTCTAAGTCTTCTGGTTCTTCCGGACCGTCTCCACTAAACTCCGGCCCGTTCCCTCCAGGTCCGGGTCGCTCTCTGCTTCGGGTCGAGGAATTTAAGTATCAGAACGTCATGTTGGGATGAAGCGGGAGTCGGGCCTACAGATTAGGATTGGGCTGCAGTAATCCAGGTGCTGCTCTGGTCTGTTGTGGTGAAGAGCGACCCGAGTCCGAAAGCAAAAGCTCCTGATGTACCGATCCGGTTCTGACCGTCACATGCGGTTATGAAGTTTGGATCCTGGTTATCTCTGGTACTGCCAGATTTTGCCGTCATCACTATTCTGCGGCCTAATGTTTATACATCATCATTTCTTAATCTGACACACTTTTATCCACAGAAACATAAAACCTTTTCTGTGGATAATCAGCAACAGCCTATCAATATGGCCGCCAGTGAAGAGTTCGTCTCACAATGCCAAACCAAGCATTTTCCGCCCAAATCAAGCCTTTAATTATCTGTTCTTAGGCTTTTGGCAACATTTCTTAGACATTTCTTAGTTTCATAGAGACAAGCAGGTTTAGTTAAAGAAAAAAAATTAAGTTTTCATTTAGAATATTTTTATTTTGCTTTATTTGTGTCAGATTTACCTTGCTCCAGGTGGCTGTTGTGGCTGCGTTTCCTTGACAGGGGATGAGCAGCGTCCTCCCGGCGTCCCGCCTGTATTCCTCGGCTGGAGTGATGCTGAATGACGGGGGGTCCTGCCAAACGCCAAAGCAATGAGCTGAATCAAGGACATCGAGGCAAAGCAAAACAAGGGATTTCCAGACTGGATTACCGCCGCCTTGGACTACATTATCTTAACAAGAGGATTAGCCACACAATTAACTCCCTGCTAAGTGACATCGTTGTAGTCGGGTGAAGTTGACTTCTGTTAATGTGGGAGGGCCTCGCAGGTCGGCAGGAAAAGGTCAAGAAAATGCTTCTTAATACACAGTGAGAAAAGTCATCATGCTTGATTTGAATAGAAAGATTTAATGTCCGTGTCGAACACGTCTAAAAACACATCAATTCAAACCAAACACTTTTTATTCAAAACACAAAGATGGTAAACAGTAGTAATTATACAATTTTTTTATACAAATAAAACTCATTATGTCCATATTTTATCTGGTATTCCTCTAATTACCATAGCAACTAATTAGCATAAACTACCACAACATGGCCGCCAACTTAAAACACAGAACTGATCTGAGGAAGCAGCCGAGAGACTCAAAGTATCTCTGGAGGAGCTGCAACGAAACTTTTCATGTGTTAGAATGGCCTAGTCAAAGGCCAGTATTTTAGGTAAGAAAATGTTTTCTTTACTTCACAATTTTACACAAGTTTGTGTTGGTCAGTCGATGTCAGTCCCAATAAAATAGATTACAGTTTGAGGTTATGATGTAACGAAATGTCAAAAAGTGGAAAAACAAACTAGATACTCCAGAGTTTATGGCAGCAATATTTGATTATTTCAACATTTCATCACAAGAAAAAGAGAAGTAAATCAATAAATGTGAAAAAGGTTGATGAAATGATGAGCAAACACAAAACAAGATTGATTAATGACATCACCGTTATCGTTTTTCACAAATCGATCAGCGTAAACAAGAGGAAGGTAAAACTGCAAAAAAACTAAATGTTTAGTCTAATTTCTAATGTAAATGTCTTCAACTTAAAGGTAACTTTTCAGCAAGAAATATGAGCTTTTTTAAGTCAGTAATTGGTTAATTTTGATAAAAAGTGAATTAGTACATTGATTCACTTATAATATGGGGGAAAATATATTTTTTTAAGTAAAGTAATCTCCAAGTGGAACCAATATTAAAGAATGATTGACTTAAAACAAGCTTTCATTTTCTGCAGAAAAGTTACTTGTATATTAGTTTATTTTTATTTCACTTGCATAAGACTGACATTACACTGTCATAAACATGGCATAGCACCTGTTATAAACATGAAGGAGTCTTTATAAATGTTGTCATGAAGTGTCATTTAGTAAATAATGATACTTTTAATGAAAAGCTGCACTAAAAGTCCATTAAAAGTGTCACGTTTGCATTATTTGGTAAATAATGGCACTTCCAACATACATTAAAAGTGTCATTATTTACTGACTGACACTTCATGACAATAACAGGTGTTATAACAGGAGTTATATCATGTTTATGACAGCGTTATGACAGTTTTATGCACACCTCTTCAAATAAAGTGTTACCAAAGAATACTTGGTAAAAATGTTTATTTTTGGAGGATTTATTAAATCTATTGCAGGGTGAAATGAGGTTAGAGCTGGTTCTCGTTAAGTGTGACCTTTCAGCAGGTGACCCACGTTGCTTTGTGTTCGTACTGACCTGCAGAACCACCCTGGTAGGTCCAGATGGCCCCATGGTGCCGTAGCTGTTGGACGGAGTGCAGCTGTAGGTGCCTGCTGCGTCTTCATTGACCGTCGCCATGACCAAAGAGCCGTCGGCTTTCAGAGTCCATCCTGGATACTGGAAGAAAGGCGCACAACTTAACTTGATTTTTCTTTTGTCCTGTCTCGACATTTCAGGCGTAACATATAGAGCAGGGGTGTCAAACTAATTTTCGTTTTGGGCCAAATCAAGATCATGAATGCTGGAAGTGCCAGAATGCATTGATAAAACCCATTAACAAACTCTTAAAATATTAATGAATTCTTAAAATTAAATATTATTGAACATCTTTTCAGTCCCTCCAGGAGTTCGTGATTCTTTTTCACATTTGTTTGGAAGAAAAATTATAGTGTTTGTGGTACTAATTTGGAAATATTTGCGCATTATAAACAGTAAATGCGACTTTTTATTACTCGTTGTATAAATCATGAAGTATTATAATCTGATATCAATTAAAGATGAGGCAGCTGTTTAGTACAAGTAAGAAAGCTTATTAGTGTTTGAATTTGTTGATTTTCAGTGAATTTCCATGATAATTATCAAGAAACTGGAGTAATTGATATAATTTGGCAGTAAACAGATAAAAACTGCATTGATTTGATTGATAACATGATGCTTAAGAACAGTTTGTGTTTAATCTAGAATCTAGAGGGCCACATAAAACGCTGTGGTGGACCAGATTTGGCCCACGGACCTTGAGTTTGACACGTGACAGAGAGAAACTGGTTGCCTATATGTCATTGCAAAAAAAAAAAAAAAAAAAGCCAAACTGATATAATGGTAATCTGTTTTTGCATGGCTTCAATCGTGTAGATTATGTGTGTTTGTGTCTAATTTAATACTCAAATTTAGCCGTTGTCTTCAAAATGAACTGCTATAAATGGTTAAAATGCATCTGTCTTTGTCCAATTGGCCAATATAATGTATAAGTTTCCCTTTTTCAGTTGAATTACTTCATAAATGTGATTTTATTTATATTATAGTTCATTCACATTCACCTGAATGTATGGGAAGAGCAAAAATGTGAGAAACTACAAAGAGGTGTTTGACCTGAGAGGTGTTTTCTGTCACAAATCTATAGGGCGTTTTTTGTTTTTTCTCCTATGTTATGCACTTTTATCCGTCTGGCATTGATGAAAAGAAACATTACCTCCAATAAAAATCACATAAAACATAAAAATATATATACTTTCTGGCTATTTCAATCAAAGGAAGCAGAAATGTTCTTTTCAGGTTTCATGACCAGTTTTTGAGAAACAGAATTAAAAGCACTCAAAGTAATTTTTTCCATTATGCCTTCAGTGAAAAGCTTTCGCTGTGTTCAAAAAGTTCTCCACTCGGCTGCTTAATGAAGCCAAAAGTGCCATTATTCTCTGTGGATTGAAGCCGTAAGTATCGCTGCGGCTCGTGAAAACCGCGGCAGGATCGGAATAATTGGCAGAATAACAGCCTGACTCCGGACCTCTGCACCAATCTCCTGCGGTGCATCTCATTCTCTGATACATTCATCGCTCCCAGTGTCAAAAATACAGATGGATGGAAACCCTGGAAGCTTTTTAAGAAAAACCAAAGTTTAACTTTTACCTTAAAAGAGAGAAACCAATAAGAGGAAAAGCGGTTTTCCAATCAGGAGAAGTAAAAGGGAAGTGAAGGGAAGTTCTAATCTGTAATGGGTCCTCCACTCATTCCTCCAATGAAGGGGGGAAAAGATCGAAGGGAAAGTCGGGGACAACACCAAGGTGAGGAATTCCTGAGGGATTGCTTCCAGAGCTTTTAAGACTGAACACATTACCCATATCCATTAAAATGTATGTGATTGAATGGCCTTCCACTGCAAAGCCGGCAGGACATTTCCATCATGAGCAGAGGGAATGTCAGACAGGATATCATTCCCTTTCATATATATTTATTCACAGCTAAGCCCAGAATTGTTCATATCTCTGGCAGATTTATGTTTAAAGTTCTTTTTCTAAACAATTTGGAGCAGCTCAGCCAGAGTCCCGAATTAAATCTGAATTGGCAAAGGAAGAAAAAGATTAGAGGAGTGGCAAATCAAGACATCCTCTGCAAAAAAATCAGATCACAACTTTGTTTTTCTGTGATCAGAAGATAAACTCCTTGTTCCGAGACAACCTGTACAAAGCTGAAGAAGCCCTACAGTTGTTTTTCTATTTGAGGTTACAGATCGAATTGCTCTTTGCCAGCCATGTGGAGAGGACATAAATGTCATAAGTGAGTATGTAGCCAAATATATAAACTTCTGTGTAAACAGCATCATAACACATAAAATCAGAAAACTTATGAATGAGACCATCATAGAACCAAACAAATTGAAAAACCTGGTTCGCATCAAAGTTTGATTACGCATTCACACCTCGACAAACAAAATAGAGTTTAATTAAGACGGACTAAAAATGGCTGACGTGAATGAACGCTAAATAAATTTCAATTTTTTATTGATAATCCTCTTACATAATGAGTATTGCTCATCTTTCTATCAGAAACAAACTTCTTGCCTGAGTATAAATCACTGCCAGAGTAAAAACTCTCAGAAGAGAAAGTAAATAGTTTTATTTCTGCAGTTTTGAGTCTACGAGGATAACAGACAACATAAACAGGATGTATCATGATGTGTTTTTGCACTCTTTTAGCCTACTTCACGAAGTCAGACAGGCTCTAAGTAAGTAGGTGTGAAGTTTTATAACAGATAAAATCATTAAAAGTGGATTTTTATCTCAAATTTTGATTTGTTGATCTGAAATATTTAAGTGTGACAGAAAAAGCAAAAACAGGAAGAAAAAAAAATCTATAACAAAACAGTTTTTACAGCCTTGTAGGGGATCCTAATTGCTGCTACTTTCCTCCTAAATCCCATTGAAAAAGCAAGGCTGTTTACTTTTTTCTCCCCCCACACACACATGCGTTTTCCCAGCCTGAAGCAGACATGTCAATGACTTCATTTCTGCAAATCCTTCAAAACATCTACTGGAGTGTAAAATACAGCTCTGCTGAGGGAAAATGAATAGATTCAGCCACTTTACCTGGAACCACCATCATTTAAACGGCTGTTGACAACATAATGATGCACAGAAATTAGCTTATTTTTGAAACTGAGCACTGCTCAGGGAAATTTCACCTAATCGTGAGATTATTGTTTATTACCAGAGACAGATCCAGAGGCTCGCCGTCTTTTATCCAATCAACACGCAGCAGCGGAGGCTGAGCTGCCACCGGGCATCGGATCCTGCCGCCCATACCTGTGGGAAGGTACGTTTCCTCGGCCATTTGGAGAGCCTTGGCTGGGTCTAAGTGTAGTTAAAACACAAATCTGAGTTATTAAAGTCTTCAGCTAAATCATGCCTCAGTATCCTACTAATGTTTCAACAATTCTACCAAAGAAAACTAGACATTAGATCTGTTTTACACAAAATGTCAAGAATTTATTAATCTCCAAATTAAAGACTTCCTCTGGGAAAAAATCAAATCACAAGTTTCTTTTTCTATGCTCAGAAGATAAACTCCTTGTTCATAGACAACCTGCTGAAGAAGGCCTACAGGGTTTTTTTGAGGCAACAGATCGGATTGCTCTTTGCCAGCCACATGGAGAGGACATAAATGCCATGAGTGAGTGTATAGCCAAATATATAAACTTCTATGTGGACAATGGCATGATGTAAAGAAGGACCTTACATAAAATCAAGAAAATTATGAAATACACAGCCATCATTATCTGCCATAACTTATTTGCAGAATCTTGAGTTAAAACAATATTTAAATTCCCCTTGGGATCAATAATGTAATTTTAAATGCCGCCTGCTGTTTATGTGCAGAGAGAATCTGCAAACTGTAACTTGTTCATTCTGACATCCAGCAGAGTTGAGGATAATGTATTTTCTCCGAGTGAACTAAGAGGAAAACACTGAAGCCGCAAGGAAACGATATGAGCATTTCTTTGCTAACAGGTAATTATAGAGAAAAAGCTACCCTTCAAACAAACAAATTGAAAAGTTGGATTTTTCTATTGCATACAGCAACCTTTTGAACATGCACATTTTAGTCACTTTTTAAAGCATAAAGAAAATAATGGAGTATTTATTTTAAGAGAAAGTATTTTTACCCAATTACTTTAACTTGACTTAACTTTTGCCAGAGCAACTTTTAATTGTAGTTAAGAAAGATTAAATAAATGAGTATCAATACTTTTACTCCATTATTAGAGTTGAACAGTTTTTTTGTACAATCTTCTTCTGAAATGTAAAATGTTTGGTATTTTTCCTTCTATCTATCTTCTATGTAACTGAAGGTGGGCCACAAACGCAACAAACGTGGGCAACCACCATCAAATTCGGCAACATTTTAGAAGACAGTTATAGTTTTTGGTTGTGAAGACATTTCTCTAGAGCAGGGGTCCCCAAAGTGGGTCCTGGTGGGCCGGCATCCTGCATGGTTTAGTTCTCTCCCTGGTTTAACGCACCTGGATCAAATGATGGCTCATTAGAAGAACACTGACCTGCTGAAAAGGTTGTTGGTACAACCAGGGGGAGAACTAAAACGTGCAGGATGCCGGCCCTCCAGGACCGACTTTGGGGAGCCCTGCTCTAGAGCAACAAAACTGAAAACAATCAACCCAAATAGTTAGAAAACTGTACTAATTTCTTGAAACTTGCAATAATTTTTTTTTCTGCGTTTTTTGATGAAAGTAATGTCTGTTTAAATCATTTTTAAATGGAAAAATACACCTAAAAGTTTGGACACAGTTTGCTGTAAAGCCTCAGTCAACTGTGTGCAACAAATAAACGTCTAGCTCTAGCTAGCCTTCGCTCTAAAATAACTAATAAAGGTTTAATAAGTTGAGTATTGGGGTATTCCTGTAACACATAAAAAAAATTAAAAACGTCACTTCGACTTCAGCCATTCTCTAAAGGTTTCCGTCTATTAAATAAGAACTGAAAGAACAACGACATCGATGTTTGTCCCGGCCTGCAATCAGAAGATGAAGAGCGTATGGATTCAGAGAGTGGCCGCTCTAACTCAGGTCGGTATCAATAATCAATAGGGATCTTCTAAACCAGCGTAGTGAGGCGTAATTGGTGAAGTGGGAGAGCAGTTATTTAAGGACTTTATGGGTTGGTTACTTTAATCTGCTACGGTGCCGTCTGTTACTGTACTCTGAATTAGCTCAGGGTTTCCTGTTGCTTTAATTAAAATAAGTAAATCTTGTTACATTTGATGACATCAGAGGTGATAATGTGGAAGGTAGATCCTGAAAACGGTGCTGTGAACTGCATATTATTCCCCCAACAATAAATATTTAGCTAAATTAGTGGCGTTAGATTTCTGTCCATTTCCTGATTTTGTTCCCTTCCTTTCTTACTCCATGTTTTCTTCCATTCTTTTCTTCCTTTTTTCTTCCCTCCTTCCCTCATTTTTGCCTTCCTTTCCTGTTTTTAGGTTACTTTCTTCTCCCATTTTTTTGTTTTTCATTCTTCTTTTCATCCTTTCTTATCCAGATTTTAGCTTATTTCCTTTTATTTTCTCTCCATTTTTAGTGACCTCTCTTTTATCTTATCTATCCTTCCTTTCTTTCTCCCACCATCTTTTTAAGTTTCCCTACTTTCCTCCCAATTTTTTGTTTCTTTAATTTCTTTCCTTTTATACTTCTATCCTTCTTTCTTTCCTCTCCATTTATTTCACTCCTTTCTTTCATCTCTATTTTTATCCCTCCTTTTTCTCCTCCTTGTGGTTGCAGCTCAGTTGAAACTGAAACCAAATTCAAATCAACCGAGACGTTTTTCCCTCTTTACCTCCTTATGTTGCTGAATTCAGTAAAAATAATTCCCGTCTTTAATCACCTGCAGCAGCAGCAAAACCTTTAGCTTCAACTCACTTCATTAGGAAATAATTTCAAACAGCCACGCATTTAAAACGCTACGTACGCATCACAGTTAAGATGGCGGAGGCGGTGGGCGGGGTCAGCAGCCCATTGGTCGGTACGCAGGTGAAGTTCCCGGAGTCTTCTGGCAGTAAACGGAAGATCTGCAGCGTTCCATCAACCAGGATCCTCACGCGCGACTTCAGAGACCTGCACAGGAAATATCCATCACATCAGGCGTGAAGAGAGTTTATCTGAACAACGAGGGGAACAAAAACCAAAACATAATTTTCTATACATGAAACAAACTTTTAAAGACATTTAAGGCACTTTAAAATTCTCTTTTTAAAGACTATTAAGCCCTATATTTTAGAATTTTTTAATGCCTTAATGTTACACAAGAAATTCAAGTTTTTAAAGTCATTTGAGGTCTGAATTCTAGGCACATAAAATTATAAAAAAATTTCCCCAGCTTTTTAAGGCCTTAATTTTTCACACAGGAAATTGGGACTTTCAGACGTTTAAGGCCTTAATTTTAGATGGATTAGATTTTGAAGGTCTTGATTTGCATGAATGAAATTAAGATATTTTTAAACACATTCAAGGCCTTAATTTTACATATGTGCATTTAAGGCCTGGTTAAGATTTAAGTATTAAAAATCTTGAATAAATTAAATTTTACATATGTGAAGTTTATTTAAGATTTTTTAATGCCTTAATCTTTCATTCATGAATTTAAGACTTTTTAAGGATAATCTGTGTCAGACAGTAACAAATGTTCTCCAGGGAAACAAACAGCACGAAGCTGATGGAGAGAAGAAAATGTGTGACCAGAGTCTTCCCAGTTCCCCCAGCTCCTCCAGTCCCAGCTCTGCTGTGGTTTTATTTTCCCAGCAGCAGCAGAAGCAGCAGGACTGTGTGGGTCACGTGGATCCGTCCTGCCTGGCAGTAAATCTCCTGAGTTCAATGTGCCGTTGCCCCACAGTGGAGGAATGGCAGCCATTTACGGCCCGACCCGGTTCAGGTTGTGCCGACAGCGGCGTCAGAGCAGAACAGAGTTCACAACACAAGGTTTTCCTGTCGTATTTAGGCGGCTGCTCACCTTGGATCAGAACGACGCTGTAATTCAAGCGTGTTTAAAAAATGACTTTTCTTTTTTTTCTTTACTTTTCCTGTTTCCTCTCATCCTTTCCTTTATCCTTTCTGCCTTCCTTTGTTTTCCTTTCCAAATTATTTCAGTCAGTCTTTCCTTTCTTTATTCTTTCAGTCCTTCCACCTCTCTCTTTCCCACTTTCCTTCCTTTTGTCGTTTTTCCTTTTTCCTTCCATCCTCTCTCCTTCCTCCTTCTCTTTCCTTCATTTCATTCTTCCTCTTCCTATTTCTCCTTCCTTCTTTGCTTCCTCCTATTTCTTTTTTACTTTCTTGCCTCCCTTCATTTTATTCCCTTGTTCCTTTCTTCCTCCCATCTTCCGTCATTATTTTCTTCTCCTCCTTTTTCCTCCCTTCCTAATGCCCCTCATTTCTTTTCTTTTAGCTTTCCTTACATCAGTTCTTCTTTCCCCTCTTTTCTTCCTACATTCCCTCCTTCCATCTTTTCTTTCTTCCTTTGGTTTTCTGCTTTTTTGTCCCATTGCTCTTTTCCTCTCTTTCTTTCAGTGTTTTCTCAGTCTCTCCTTCTTCCATTTGTTCCGTTTCTTTTTCTTCTTTATTGTTTTTTCCATTTTTTCCCCAGATTTCTTTCCTTCCTTTCCTGTTTAGGCTCATAAAAGTCTATCATTTTCACTCCAAACTTATCAAAATAAGATGTAAAAACCTGAAGGTAAATATTCAAACAGAAAGAAAAACTGGATTTCCTCGACTATTTTTTCACCCAAACTTCCAAAGGAGTTAATTTTCCAGAATTAGTAACAGATAATTAAACCATTTTCATGTTTTGAACTCCAGTATTACCTGCTATTTCCTGCACATCAACTCCAAATGCCCCTCTGAATTTCTCCCCTCATTAAAATCGTGTAGAGAATTAACCTGAGCTCGACTGTAATGAGTCGCGATGCATTCAATGGAGAACCGCTAACGAGGGGAGCCCTAATGGAAATTACCCCAACACTCTTCACCCCCATCTGCTCGTCTGACCTGTGCCGTATTCAGCAGCTGCTGGATGGCGAACGCTGGTAATCACAACCATTTACACTCGCAGTTAAACATTAACAAACTCGCTCATTTTCGCTTTTTTACGATGAAATTGAACACCAGAAACTGAGGTGAGCACATCTGATTCATGCTAAACTGGTGAATGAAAATCACTTTTAAGTGTCATTAATCAAATGTTTTCGAAAACTAGCCACACAAAGACCATCTTTTATTCTTGCACTGCAAAAACACAAAATAACAAAACATTTTTTCAATTTTATAAGTGAAATAATCTGCTTAAAAGTTACTTGTAAGCTAGTTTTTTCTTATTTCAAGTGAATTAAGAAATCTGCATTAAAAACTGGACCAAAAATATTTTGTGGTTTTGATAAGATGTTTAAAACCTGAGCGACCAGACACAGAACAATAAAAATAAAAAAAAATCTGATATAACAAGTTTGGTCCTTTAATGTCACAAGGCAGGAGTAACAACAAACACACACACACACACACACACACACACACACACACACACACACACACACACACACACACACACACACACACACACAGAGATTTCACTCACAAACATTCAGGAGTCAGGTGGGAAATCTTTTAAAACATCTAGAGATAAAACATGAGTTCAGAGAAAACAAACATGGCCGACTGGAACGAAGCAATAGCGATAGTTTGTGGACTATATTTAACAGGAAAAAAGAAAACAATAAAAAGACATCTGATGTTATTTTCTCAGTGTTTTCATCACAGTGCTTTCTGATTGGTACACGTCAATCAGAAAGCACTGATTGACGTGCGCTTGTCAACCCAACATTTGGGTTGTCCTCATTTGACAACCCAACATAAGGGGAAAATCTGGACAAAAATCTGAAAGACAATCTTGCCATGCGAACTAGGCATAACACTTAATCTGGAAAGGGTTAAAAAGCATTTCTATGGCTTTGGGATTGGACTGACCCACTGAGAGAATAAAGTACGGTAAGCTCTACCAAAATTAGAAACACTAAATATTACCAAGTGTTTTTGGTCTCGTTTCTACAAAACTAACTTACAAGTAACCTTTCAGTAAGATATGATATTTTTTAAGTAAGTAAATTTTTATTATTGATGAGAAAGTACTAGTTCTATTGGCACATTATCTCAGTTATCACATGGGAAAAACGTTTTGTTATAAGTGAAATAATCTGCCAACAGAACAAGTTCTTCTTCATCAATACTAAGGATTTACTTACCAACTTTTCAGCTTGTTTTAAGTAAATAATGTCTTTATATGGATGAAAAAGTTTTAGCTCCATTGGTAGAATATTACACTGCGCCGTTGCCTAGCAACCCCAGCCTGTCACCTAGCAACCCAGTTCTAGTAATAATCTAGTTCCAGATTATTTCACTTATAACAAGACAATGTCCCCATTTTATAAGTGAAATAATCTACCAATGGGACTTTTTCATCAATGTTAAAGAATTATTGACTTGAAACAAGCTCATGTCTTGCTGAAAAGTTACTTCTAAGTTTGTTTTGTCTTATTTAAAGTGTGATAGGATATTTGCACTACAAACTAGACCAGAAATACTTGGTAAGATTTTGGTGTTTGGGGCCATGTAGTCCAAGAGTTTGACGATAACTGGAGGAGCAGCAGGAATTTAGCTGTCTACATGTTCAAATATGGTAGAAACACACCCAAAAATATAGTTACAATGCAAATTTATGCTCATTTTTATTTGTAAAAACAAAATATCTACAGTATAACACAAGAGCAAAGTTTCAGTCAGACTAAAGAGCAATTCTGTCTTTAGCAGCTCTTATTTACATCAACTAGAAGCTGTAATAAGACAAGAATAGATGATCCCAGAGAATAAGAAGCACCACTGCTTTTCACAAAGAATCCTTTTTACAGCACAGGAGGGACAGAAAGAAGGTCAAAACCATCAATTTTCTAGCCAAACGTAGAGGAAAAGTTTGTCATCCAAACCTAACAAGCTTTTAGAAAATGGTTTTATAGATTTAGCTTGAAGCAGCTTTTGTGTGAATCTACTTATCTCAGAGTAAAACCGAGATAAGAAAGTACTCCACTCACTCGATATGATGGACGTTTTCTCCGGCTTTCTGCCACACGTACGTCATGTTGGGAGGGTCGGCCACCGCCTGGCACTGCAGCACTGCATTCTGGGACATGTTGAGGTTTGTGTCTTTAGGAGGAACGATGATGACAGGCGGGCCTGAACAGAAGTAAATGACAGAGTTTTTATGCTTCTTTTGGGTGAAGAAACAAAAACTAGCACAGAATAACAACTTTAAAATCTGTGTATAAAAACAAACTTTAAATCTTATAAGTGGGTGCCAACATTTTAAAACAAGCGGCTAATATTTCACGATTTTTGGAACTTTTTCATGCAAAAATTTCCAATTTTTCAGTTTTCACTTGCTTTTATAATGAAAACATTTATAGTTCATTGACCTTCTTTCATAGCGATCTCAACCTAAAACCTTTAGAAAACCCAAAGAGAAAACAAGAAGATGCAAACTTCTGGAGGACAAATATTTGTTTTCCGACTTAAAAAAGGCAAAGACGGATCCTAGATTTAGGGGAACATTACTTTTTAATTTGAAGAGCTAAGTTTTATTCAGCATATTTTGTTGGATAACCAGATTAAGGAAGTAAGGAAGCAAGTGCTTATTCACAGAATTGGCCAAAAAACACGAAAACAGCAACTAAAGCAGGTGAAGTTTAAAAAGCTGGAGGGTCTGAAGAAGATTTGACAACAAGCTGACACCTGACAGGGGGAAGATGTTGGACCGCTCCGCATATAGACACGAGACTGAGAGAAACACGGCGGTGGTGGAAGCTAATAAAGGGAGAGCGGGCAGTCTCACGGGCTGGAAAATACACAAAGACAAGGAGAAAATCAAACTGACACCTGTGGGAAGTGGTTATTTGAAACAAACGGGTTGGACCCAAACAATGACAGAAAGGAGACAGCTGCAACATAACAGGAATTATTTTCTGTGTGGGTTTGTTCTGGTTTTGTCATGTTTCTGGGGTCTTAGGATGATTATTGTTGGGGTAAAAAGTTTAGTGGGTAAAGAAAGTTGGAGCTGAAATTTAGTTTCTTCCATGTGGACATTTTCTTACGGATGGGAATTAATCATAAATACAGGAAACAAATGAACAAATGAGGTGAACTTCTGTCACGTAAGAAAAAAGAAGACACCTTTAAAACGACCTGCGTGTTTTCCTAACATATTTTGACGTTTACAGTAATGGACACTGCTATCTTAAAAGGTAGTTATGCTAACCCTAAAGCATTACATCAGTTTATAGGTACGCTAACTTAGCTTATGTCCCATCAAGGTTATCTTCTATCCTAGCTAAGTTAGCTAATGCTGGGATTTGCTAGCTATTGCTAACTTAACTAGAATACCTTATATCCGATCAAGAATATCTTATATCCATGAAACCATATACTTTCAAGCTAAGTTAGCCTTAGCCTTTCAAGCTAAGCTAACATTATCAACTAGTGTAGAGCTTTAGGGTTAGCAGAAACATTCCGCTAACCCTAAAGTGCTACACCAGTTAATAGTTATGCTAATTTAGCTTAAGTCCTATTAAGGATATCTTCTATCCTAGTTTCGTTAGCTAATGCTGGGATTGCTAGCTGATGCTAACCTACTGTTTGCAGAAGGCTAATAAGCAGAAGCTCGTCTCTCCACCTGATTTACATGTAAACAACAATAATCTCTGCAGTAGTCACTACACATCAGGCTCGTAATCCAACATCTGTGCGTGAGTAACAGGTCGGAGGTCAACAACGGCTTTCAGACTGACTTCATGCAGATCAGATATTAGTCTGGATTAATCCGCCCGTTGTGGGAACGCAGCAGAAAGCCGCCGCCAAAGCCCAGATAAAGTGATTTCATTCGGCTCATGAGGATTATTAGTTGTAATGTGACCACTTCGACTGCAAGAGCCTCAAATTAAGTTAAACCTGTATGAGATTCGGTGGTAAAATATTTTAGAAAAATGATGTAAATATATTTCCTGGCTCTCCTGAGGAAAGGGATCTGCAGTAGGAGTTGGAGTAGGAGTACAGGAGAAAGTCAGAAATAAATCCCACTGTTTGTTATGCAGAGCTGTGTCGGTGTAATCCAATGATGCACAGATTCATATTTGCATATTCTTCATGCTTTTGTCCACAAAACTGACTCATTTTTACATTTTCCTGACAGCCAGTCATGACTGCGTAAAAAAACTCAAATTAAAACAGAAAGATTTCACGATACTAATAAATCCCATTTCGTTTTTTAAACTTTCCCTTGGTTTCAAAGTGAAATAAAATAAGGATGACTTCAGTTTGAGCTTTAATACAATAACGCCGTCTGACGCAAGGCCAGGAAAGAGAAATGTAAATCACAGCGTCTTCAGGCACAAAGAGACAGGCGGCGACAGCTGACCTTTGATCTCCAGCTTCGCCACGCGGCTCGCGTTTCCCTCGGCGTTGGAGGCGTGGCAGGCGTAGAGCCCGGCTGCCTGCGCGGTCACCGCCGGCAGGGACAACGCTCCTCCCTGGTGAGAGCGACGAGACGGAGAAACTCAGGGTGATTTCACATGAGAGGTGCTTTAAGAAAAAGTTACGGACATTAAAAATGCAACAGTCGCTACAGAAACTTGCTGATATTCACTGTTATTCTCTGCCAGCAGCTGCAGAGCAAATAAATACTTCATTCCTTCACGTTTCCTCATCGAAAAATTAAGAAATTCTTGCAAGTTAATTTCAAACAAACTGACACAAAGCCGTCAAAAGAAACAATGTTCATCACTCTTGCTTCACTAATTAAACTAATGAAATAAAGATACTTGGAGAATATTTTACTGCAGCAGCAGAAGCATCAAAAATAAAAAAATCAAACCTTAATTTTAATAAATTCATTTCCTGGAGGAAAACAAAGTAGAAAATAATCAGTTTACCTGTCAATTCCTGTAAAATAAATGTAATTTTTGACAATGATGAGTAAAAACCAGAAACTATAGTGTCATTTATTAGGATTTTATCCGACTGGAGCAACATTTCTACAGCATGATTCTCTTTTCTGCTCTTCAAAATGGGAAAAATAAGAAAACATTTCCGTCTGCAATTTTGTTTATGTTTAGCAGCGTAAAATCTCTTAAAAAAGGACAACAAACTGAGTCGTTAGGCATAGTAACAGTCTACACACTTCCACTTGTTCCTCATTGTTTAGCTTATGACCAGTACTAGATAATAAATTACATTGATTAATAACAAAAACGCATGTTTTTTTTAAATAATAATAAAAAAATATTAACGCAAAAGACCAAAAACAAAACAAAAATGATCCAAAAATATCATAGGTGGTACAAAACTCAGCTAATTACATATAGGAGAAAAAGGAATACATGGATTAAAAAGAGAAGAAGAAGAAGAAATCAACATTAAAGGCAATTATTACAACTAGAACTTACAAAGTAATCATGATTTGTTTTATAAGTCAAAACAACCTGGTTTCTACAAATATTTATTTGCATTACATGCTAAATTTTATAGTTTTATATTTATAGTAATATTTTTGTTTAAAATTAGTATTTGTTTCTTATTTATGAACATATGGTATTTGTTTAATAATATTTTTTGTTTCGTATTTTTTTGAACAAATATTTGTTTAAATATTGTTTTAAAACTTAGAAATTTTTAAAACATTTTAAAAATATTTAAAAATATTTATTTAAAAATATTATTTTTTGTTAAAAAAGAAAGAAAATAGTTTCGTTTAAACATATAAATTTGGTTTAAAAATACTTTAACTTAGTATAGTTACTTATTTCAATTATATGTAATTAATATAGCTACATATAATTACACTATTATTTTAAAGTAATAGTGAAAAATACATTTAAAAAATAAACTAAATATTTTTTGAATATTTGTAAACAAATGCAAGTACAAAAAAGTTAATTATAAACTGAAGTTAATAGCAAATAAGAATAATTAGGGGGAAAAAAACCATAAAACTACTGATACATCTGAAATATATTTATTTTAATAATTGCATTTATTTCCAGTTGTATTTTAATTCTGACCAATATAAATTAAATTATACATTAAATGATATATATATTTAATAGTACCAGTTTAAATGCACTCTGTCAATATTTCCCTACAGAATAACTGGAAATAATAAAAAGTATAGTTTTAAGCGGAATTTCAAAGCACAAGCCGTTTTGAATTCAATACAGAGGTCAGAGGTCAGAAGTGCTCTTCTTCTCCCAACAACATGACTTGAAATAAAATACCAATACAAACATCCAGAGAAGAGAAATTTTAAGAAATAGCAGGTGCAGCTGCTTCTTTTCAACATGTTGTGTTTTACACAATAAACAGAAGCATGAAGGGAAAAAGACGAGTCCTGCCTCCGAACACGGCCTTGACTGAGAGGGAATATTTAACATTCACTGCAGGAGGAAATCTGAACCATTCAGACCCTGAAAACTCCACTTCAAATCACACGAAACATCCGACTACCACAAGAAAACCGCAACAAGAGTCACTAAAGTGCAACAATAAAGTTCACCTTCAAAAGTCAGTAAAAAGTTAATTTAATATCTTGTGAGTGAAACTTTTTAAGGTTTATTCTGTTTATTTAGGAGAAATCCAGAAAATTATTGTTTGTGTACCTGAAGGTTTGCACTGGGAACGGCGATGCCGTCTTTTAGCCAGGTGATGGTTGGCGTAGGGTTGCCAATAGCAACGCAGTCAAGAGACAGGCGACTTCCCACCAGGGCCTGGACGACAGGGGGCGGGGCTTTGGTGAAAGTGGGCGGGGCTAAAAAGAAAACAAACAAGCTGGAAATTACATTTTTCCCCCCACAAGATAATAATCAGAAGATTATCAAAAAGACTCAAAACATTATCTCTCAATCATTTAACCTGGAAGTAATCAAATAAATACTTAAACAGTTACATATAATTACAAAAGGAAAATTTCAAATACATTTTGACAATGCATTCTTTGCAAATGTATTTTTTCCCTTCCAGCATGGATTTATGAAAATATATAAATTTGTAAATTACAGATGTACTTTGTTAATCAATAAATTTATTAAAAAAAAAATTAGTATTGCAAATTCATCGGACAATCATAATTGCTCTATTTGTGCAATTTATAATAAATTGTACTTAATTACAGGAATTACACTGGAATAACTGTATAATAAATAAAGTACAATGTTAAATGTTTCTGTCAAAAAGTTGATCCGTGTCAAACTTTTCCACAGAAATGCAGCTGATTATTTTTATGTTTTTTATTAGTCATGTAATTAAGGTTTCCTGCTGCCACTTGGTTACATATTTAAAAATATAAAACCCAGAGAAAAACAAAATCAGCTACATGTCTGCAACTTTACAGTTGTAGCAATTATTTTTCCAGATCATACTAGTTTTCAAATTATGTTTACTTATTAAGAAATTGAAAATAATCTAAACTAAATTGGGATTTTGTGAAAAAGTAATTTAGCCGAACTCTAAACCTAAATGCCTGTTGTATCAAATATGATACAAACAGTTTTAGTAGCACCAGCAGTTCAGTTTTAAAAATAAAAACACATTTGATTATCATTTCTTGCATCAGGTTTGAAAGATTTAAAGTCAGGCAGAATTCAAGATATAATATGAATCATAACATTTGTATTTCTCAGATATTTGATTTGAGTTTTTACAGAGAACTCTGAAGATCACACCAGCAGAGCCAGAACCCGTTATCGCTCCCGACTCTCACGTGGTCCAGCGTCGCTTTGATCTGATCTGATCATTTCTTCTGAGCAACAATCGCGAAAGGTTTTCCAAAACACAAACAGACTTCAAAGCACACACATGGAAAAAAATGAGATAATAATACATATTTTATACCCAGATTTAATATTTAAACCCATCAACAAGCATAACTTTACTTATTTTACCCCCAAAAATCTGAGATTATTAAATATTACCTGACGCAAATAGAAACTTTACACACGTCCAACTTCTTTTAGTATTTAAAAGTTGGAAGTTTAAAGAAGTTAGATTATTTATAGCATCTGTCATACTGTGCTTATTTTGGAGAGCAAAAATAAACAACATAAGTGCAGATATTATGGAAGATTCACTTTTTAAAGAGGCAGAAACTACCTAATGAGGCTTTAAACCATTCTTTTGATTTTCTGGGTTATAAATAAATAAAATTTAGACTTTGATCTGTTTAGAAAAAACAGAAAACTGTGAAATTGGATCAAAACAATGTACCTCTGAAGAGGAGCAGAGAAGCCGGATATCTTCTGGTAAAATGTTTTCCCTTAAATCATTACGGATCATTATAAATAACTAAAGAACTACGTTTAGGTGGGAATTTCATACAAGCAAACGCTGGAGGCTCTGGTGTAATCCAACAAGTGGAACAGGAGTTTAGGGTTTTATTTGAATTCTGTATAATTGCATCTTCAATGTGTTTTTCTGCCACAGCTGCACCCCGTTGATCAGCTCTGTTAGGGTCAGGATTGCTTTGTTTCTGACAGAATGGGACGAGATTTCTGCAAGATGATGCAAGTTTTAACCAGGAAATGAGACCAGCTTCCTGCTGTGCATAGGTTTGGTTGTGTCTTCATGTAAAACACATTTTTATTTAATCTAAAAACTGCCAAAACTAAAAGAGCTCTTAAGTAATTATTGTAGAAGTACATTTGAAATATTAATTAGCCTAAATTAGCCATCAACAGAATTACAAATCTGGACTTTCGAATTAAGTTTCATATCCAAATACCAATAAAAGCTCACTTTGTAAGATAAACCAAACTCAGCAAAATAAAAGCTTCTGTGTTCTTTCAAAATAAAGTTCAGAGTTACTTTCAAATATAAAAATATTTTGTAATAATTAGAAATAACTATGTTATGAAAAAGCTGCAACATCTTCAAGAAACAAAAGAATAAGTCCTGTGGCCTTCTATTTAAGCGTTGAGCATTGTTTGTGTAGTCAACATTAGCTAATATGTAGTTTCAGCTATTAGCTAAAATATAGCTAAAACTAGCTGTATGTCAGCTAAAATATAGCTAAAACTAGCTGTATGTCAGCTAAAATATAGCTAAAACTAGCTGTATGTAAGCTAAAATATAGCTAAAACTAGCTGTGTGTCAGCTAAACACATAGCTAAAATTATGTTTAGCTATAAACAAACATGTGTTTAGCTATATGTTTTAGCTAATATGTAGCTAAAACATATAGCTAATGTAATATATATAAATAAAAATAATAGCTAAACATAGCTAAAACTATACCTATAGTTTTAGATCAGCTCTGTTAAACTATACCTATAGTTTTAGCTATGTTTAGCTATATTGTTAAAACTAGCTATGTGTTAGCTAAACATATTGTTAAAACTAGCTATATGTTAGCTAAACATATTGTTAAAAGTAGCTATGTGTTAGCTAAACATATTGTTAAAACTAGCTATGTGTTAGCTAAACATATTGTTAAAACTAGCTATGTGTTAGCTAAATATATTGTTAAAACTAGCTATGTGTTAGCTAAATATATTGATAAAATTAGCTATGCGTTAGCTAAACATATTGTTAAAACTAGCTATGTGTTAGCTAAATATATTGTTAAAACTAGCTATATGTTAGCTAAACATATTGTTAAAACTAGCTATGTGTTAGCTAAATATATTGATAAAATTAGCTATGTGTTAGCTAAATATATTGATAAAATTAGCTATGTGTTAGCTAAAACTAGCTATAAAATCATATTTAGAGTTTTCCAGACAATAGTGGAACACACAAAAAACACACAAATTCCTTTTTCTTTTTTTTTTGGACTGTTGTAACTATTAAACAGTCTCCCTTTCAGCTCCACTTTTTCAGTCGAGATACATTGTTGATGTTACTATTAAAATTTCAATAACTTGCAATTAAGTAAGTATTGGCAAAACTCAGCGTAATTATTACATTGAGGTGGCAGAGGGTTCTTGTCAGCAGCTGCTGAAAGTTCAACTAATCAGTAAAATAGCCAAGTTACTTTTTCATGGAGTAATCAGTAATCCAAATAAAGTTACTTTTTCAAGTAATTATGCCACCCTGATACTCCTTGATGACAGGAAAGGTGAAAATCACATTGTTATCCCAAAGTCGGCTCATTTTATGAGCATTAATCCAGCAGGATGCAGCTCACCAGTCACAGACAGCAGAGTCCAGTTGCTGCTCTGCACTTCCTCTTCCAGTTTGTCCAGCTGAAATATCCGGCAGCTGTAGAAACCCTGGTCGTCCAGCTGCAGGCGCTCCAGCCTCAGGGTGGCGCTGCTCAGCAGAGACGCCCGCCCTGCAGGGACAGAGACAGATTTCACTTTTCATCTTTCAACTTTTCATTTGTGGTGAAAACAAACCAAAAAAAAAAAAAAGGTTGAAGTTTTTCTTGTTTTCTTTTCTTTTATTTTTCAGTAACAGAAACAGACGCTCAACGAACACTGCAGACACAAACTTGGAAACCGGATCTGCTGGTTGCCAGGTGACGGCTCCCTCGAGCCAGCGCCGCTTGTAACATCAACCCTTTATCTCTTGGAGGCTGCAGACTAACTGTCCATGTAGATTTCACACCTTAACGGATAGATCTGACAGAAAGAAAGAAAAAAACTGCACCTCCTCAAGAAGAAAATAAAACGTGAAAGCATCAAACAGACTGCAGGATTGCTCTGTACCACAGGGAAGCCACTGTTGTGATGGTAATTATTAACAGATTCAGTGGAGGGAGCCTGATGGCGAGGGACTGGCCTGACTGCAAAAAAAAAGATCCAGGAAGTTTGAGCCAGGTATGCTTCCAGAGATAACACACCCTGTTTACTTTTCCTCGCCACCAAAGGAGATCAAATCCACAGAGAGGGGGACAGAAGTGGGAGCGAAAGTGGAGCAAAACACACATCAGCATACACTCAAGGGATTAGCTTGTTTCAAAACCCTGCCCTTTGACCCCCTCTGGTTTTTATCTCTGCTGCCTTCCTGTGATATAGGTCAGTGCAGCGCTCAGCAGGAGAGGCAGAAATGCTGCTGGATTTCAGCAGGGGAAAATGGACAGAAGTGGAAAAGAAAAAGATCCGAGTGAGACGAGATGCAGAAAAGAAAAGTGATAAAATTTGTAAAATCCCTCTAGAGCTACTATCCAGCAACTTTTATCAAATGGAGGAACAATTTCTGCAGAAACCATTCAGGGTGTGGGAGCAGGAATGAAACTGAAAACTACGAGTTGTATTAGACCATTTGTTCTGCAACACGGCAGTTCAAAGTGCTTTACATCATAAAAACACCAAATAAAAACATACAGGCACAAATTAGAAAACCAGGAACAAACTAAACATTTTGTTGAGTGACATGATCAAATATGTCGGTCAATGATCCATTTATTATGTGTCTAAAGAAACGCTAAACTGGTTAGTCTTCGGCTGTTTTGAAATTTTCTGGAAGTTTTTTGCAGATTTGTTTATTTTCTGTTGTCGTTCAGTAATTTCTTGTAATACAAGAGCTCTCAGAAGTTTCTGTATTTTTTAATTTCATCACTAATATGACAATTCGACTACAAAACATGAAATCTATTAAGAGTGCTGCAAAACCACAAAATCTTACCAAGTGATTTTTCTAGTGAAAATATCTCAGTTCACTTGAAATAAGACAAACCAATCACGAGTCATTTTCTAACAAGAGATAGAAGCTTGTTTTAAGTCAATAACCTCTTAAAACTGATGAAAAAGTTCTAGTTTCGCTGGTAGAATATTCCTCTGTGCCGTTACCTAGCAACCCTAGCCAAGCCCAGCCCGTTACCTAGCAACACAGTTCTATGGAATTACAACGTTATCATCAATAAAAAAAGTATTTACTCAAAACAAGTGCATATTTCTTCCTGAAAAGTTAATTTTAAGCTAGTTTGTCTTATTCCAAGAAACTAGACCAAAATTACTTGGTAAGACTTTGGGTTTTTGCAGTGTAAGTATTTTATTTATAAAGTGCTTTTCACAGACATAAAAATGACAAACGCTGTATAACAAAAATCAACCTTGAAATTGTACAAAGCATAAAACAAACAAGAAAATCTGTTAAAAGAAAAATAAATACAAAAGGTCGGGTTGCCTGGTTGAATAAGAGCCCATGAATTTACAAAACATGAAATTTACAAAACAACAATTAAATATCTCTTGTCTACATCTTCTATCTTTAGACGAGCCCACAGATTGTCTCATTAAGCCACTATTATGTCGAATTGTAAGTATTCTTGTTGCCAAGTCCATCTAACCTGGAACAGAGTCAAGAACAACAGCAAACTAACATGAGAGCAATAGTTAAAGGGGCAGCATTATGTATTTTCCAGGCATTATGTATTTTACTTGATTGTGGCTTGAAATTGGGCCTCTGTCTCTTTAAGAAACTCGTGCCTTCAGGATGTCGTCACAACATGGTTCCTCCATTAACCCTTTAACAACTTTCTTACCAGCTTTTCACTGTGAAATAATTCTTATAATGAGATCAGATGTTTGTCAGACGTTTGCCAATTGCTGCTGGCTAGTCTGAAGGAGCTGAGAGGAGGAGTTACGGCTTGGAAACTGCAGCACGGAGGAGGCGGAGCTAGGTCCACCAAGGCATTTTCAGCTGAATGGTTGCCATGGAGATTAAATGATTTCTCAAACAAGCATGACAGAATCAAAGCAACACTCCAGGAAATAATATAACATGATGCAAAGCTCAAAAAAGTTGATTTCATATGACGCTACACCTTTAAGAACATAAATAGTTGAATTTAATAATATCTACACTAGTTAGTTTCCAGCTACATTTCAGTGAATCTAAACTTTTACGCAAGCAGATCCTCAACCACATTTTTGCAAGTTAAACGGATAATTTATGGAGCAGATATCCAGCTGGATGTTAACCGACGTGGTTTTGTCTGCAGGCGGATTGAAAAGAGGCAACACAGTTGGAGGTAAGGACTTAAACCAATGTTTGTTTCCGCGTGATGTAGAGTCAGAAAAACATCTGTATATTTGCAGAAGAAAATGTTTCTTTGTCTTGTTTCTCCTCCTTCACGTCGGCAGCACATTGGAGAACAGCATGAGGCAATAACATATTCAAAGTAAAGAAAGTTTAGTGGTTGAATTTGAATGCAGGCAGGAGCTTCACGCTGGGCTGCAGTGGTAAAAAAATAAAACTATCCAAACCGAGAGACGGTCACGACCAAATATCCACAGGAGACGACACGATTACGTATCAGAGGTAGTAAAGTACCCACAATGGTATTCAAGTAAAAGTATCAGTACTTCAGCAAATTTTTACTCAAGTAATAGTAAAAAGAAGCCATCCAAGAAATGACTTGAGTAAAAAAGTATTTGGTAGAAAGTTTACTCAAGTATTGAGTAACTGATCAAATTCTCAGTTATTTAATACTTAAAAATTACATAAGTCGTCCCAAATTTAAGTGTTTTAAAGGATGAAAATGACAATAATTCATATCAGTAACAAAAAATAATAAATAAGATTTTTTTTCATATCAGTTTCTTTCAATAAAAAAACTTATAAAACTTTAGCAAAAACTGGTTAAAACATGTTTGTTTTTCATTCTGTGAGTAGAAAATCCAGAAATTTGACTCAAGTAAGAGCAGAAATACTTCATAATAAAATTACTCAAGTAAAAGTAAAAAGTATATTACAGTGAATGTAACTGAGTAAATGTAACTAGTTACTACGAAAACTCTGCGTATCCAAAGGAGATATGATACAAAATGAATAACAAAAGGTGTCAAAATAGAAAGAGAAAATTACAATTTTGCATTTTTTAGGGTTTCAAATCATCTTCAGTATTTAAAACAAAAGGTTGGGTTGAATCAGGAATCAACAGAAACTTTCTCAAAGCTAAAATATCTTTGGTTTTTGAGCAGATACACAGGGAAACTTGCCAACTTCCAACAGAAATACACCAGATAACATTTAAAGCCAGGATTTTCAGGCTGTGAGGGAAAATTCAAGCTTAGAGTCCCTAATCTTTGCTACGCTAAGCGAGCTAACACAATAACAAAACGGAAAAGAAGAAACGTCAGTAATGATCTTAGAGACACAGTTACTGGGAAGGGTTGAAACGCCACTTCAATCTATTTGAAATCTGACTTTGTCCTTTGCATAGATTTAAGTAAAGTAGAAACGTTTGGTCAGAAACATTTTGGCACAAACACACAACTTTTGGCTTTTTTGGAGACTCTGCACCTTTAATTGATTCGCCTGACTAAAAACTCCACTGTGTACCAAAGTATTACAGACAAACGTGGCGTTATTGGTCCAAACTTGGTCATCAATGAGACAATCATCCAAACTACCAATGCAAATCCACAACAGAAGGACTGAAAGAGAAAAAAAAAAAAATCAAGATAAAATTGAAATACTGAATCAAAAAAGTGAACTGAAGAAATGATGGAAAGAAGAGTGGGTCAAAATACTCCGCTGGTATATCTGGGTGTAATTATCTTTTCCCATTATGACACTAAAAGTAACTTTTGACTATATAAACCTAAGAGGGTAAAGTCTGTGTACATAGGAAGAAACTTATTAAGCTGTCTGATCACAAATGTAGTAAAATGAGATGGCTTTAGTTTTGCATTACCGATGTAAAAACACAAAACAGGATTTCCATTTTCTTCTTTGCCCAAAGTACAACTTCGCTGTTGAAAACGCACAACTTTTATCCTTCGGCTCTTCTGTAAATATGTTGCTGAAAGCGTCGTCTCTTCTGCAGCATCAGATCCAGGGGCCTGAAAAGGCTCAACACTGCATAAACACAAAATCGTACCTAGTGGTTTTAGTCTAGTTTCTAGTGAAAATATCTCATTACACTTGAAATAAGACAAACTAACTTACAAGCAACTTTTTCAGGACACATAGAAGCTTGTTTTAAGTAAATAATTCACTTAGAACATGGGAAAAATGTGTTAGAAGTGAAATAATCTACCAATGGAACTAGAACTGGGTTGCTAGGTGACGGGCTGGGCGTGGCTGGGGTTGCTAGGTAACGGCTCAGTGGAATGTTCTACCAATGGAAGTAGAATTTTGAGCTAACATTATTTATGCAAAACAAGCTTATTTATCTTGCTGAAAAATGACGTGTAAGTTAGTTTGTCTTATTACTAAGATGCTAAGATGCTCTAGAAACCAGACAAAAACTACTTGGTAAGATTTTGTGTTTTTGCAGTGAACACAGCCTGATAGAGAAGGCTGGTTATGTTCTGGGGATGACTGTGGAACGATTTTTTCATAAAATCAAGAAACTTATGGACAATCCTGACCAGCGTCTTCATGAGACTGTCTTCAGTCAGAGGCTTCTTCAGATTCGCTGTAATACTGACTGCTACCTGTCAACATCCATCGCCATCTACAACAAAGCTTTGAAGACTTTTATTTTCACTTTGGAATCAATGAAATATTTTTGAATTTGCAGAAACAATGTCTACTTGCTGAATATCTTATATTACTCTAAAATAAATAAATAAATAAACAGTCGTGGCATGAATACCAGAAGGTATCTGCAACTGAAATCTCAATACATAATTAGTCATTATTATGGTCACTGTAGAGATAAAGTAGTATTGGGTCAGTCTATCAGGATCTACTTTGGTTACTTCACATCTACAGAATTGGACAAATCATCTCTGCAGCTCATTCAGTTTACAGGTCCACTAAATTATGGAGTTCCTCAAGGTTCTGCTCTGGTGTCCTTGTTGTTTCTGTTGCACCTGCTCTCACTTTGGCATAATTTAACATCTTAAAAAGCCATTTTTGTGTTAAAATTCAGTTATACAGCTCTTCTAAAGTTTTTGAGGTAAAAACATTCTAGAATATTTTTGACAATGGCGAATGCTGAAACTGGGATTTTTGTCCACACAATCTCTTACTGACTTTATTTTAATACCCAACTTTGAAATACATAAAATAACTTTGGAATAACAGGTTATATGCAAACATTGATGTTTCAAACGTGTTCTTTTGGGACAGAAATATGCTAAATATATTATCAAAACCACCACAACAAGGCCTAACATTTCTACAAATCAACTTTTTCAAAACAATATTCACTTCTTCTCTTTATGCTAATCTGTTTGCGCACAGCACTCGCCATCAAAAGTAGCAGCTATGTGGGTTTTTCAAACGCCCAAACAGAACAATACCCTTTGTCAGCACAATTCAACCACACAATGCATTTATTTGTCAAACTGCCTTTGAGTGAATCCCCCTAAAGGCTCCTTCCCCCATACTCTTAGGTGACACTGAAACACAAAACCATGGAGTGAAACTCTCCAAAAGTAAAGAAAATAATTCAGAAAGTAACTGCTTTTAAAGATTAGACCATGAATTATAATGATGTTCTCTCTTAAAAGATAAATGCTAACAGAGGAAATATCATCATCATCATCTGTGTAACTTATTGAGACATTTTTATCAAGGGGTGACTATCAGGAAAAAGCCAATATTCCCATTCTTCTCAGTTCCAGTTTGATGTCCTTCATAAAGCACCCAAACGAGTCGGAACAATGCTGACAAAAGGGATATCTGCAAAGACCACGGCTTGTGATTTTATAACATTTTATTGAGAGCGAAAGACACATCAGACATATTGATTTTCCATCTCCCAAAATGGATGTGTAACATTTCAGAAATGAAGTTTTCAAATTATAAAAAGAAGCCTTTAGGGAAATCATCCAGAAAGTGTCTTGTTTGGTTTGACAAGAGCCTGTAGACAAAAATTATTTAAATTCAATACCATTTTGAGCGCCTCAGACATTTATGTCCCTGAAAATGCGATATCAACGGGCAGAGAGCCCACATCATCTCGAAGAAATGTCGTCAGCTCTTGGCAAGTCGAGGAGATGCTTTCAGGTTTCAGGTTACGCTCCGTCCTGCTTGTGGCTTTACGCAGGGTTACCGTGTCACGGCTGGAAATCTGAATTGAAGCAATTCATCTAAATCTAAATAAGAGGCCTAACTTGATGCTCCGCTGAACAACGCCAGCGCCAGGCTATCATGTTTGTCCACATGGGAAGGAAGCACTTTAACCGTGTTTAAAGTTGCCCCTGCTTTCAGAGGGACAGAGCATTTATACAGCTGTATTTGCTTTTAATAAAGTCAGCAGAAGCACGGTGCCAACCTGGGACTACGTTTCCTGTCCACAGAGCTGACATTAATGCTTTGATCACTTGCTCAGCAACAACAAACACTTAGACCTCTGCTAGCTGTCTTCACATCGCAGGGGAATGCCAACAAATCCTTTTATAGGTTTTCAAACATTCAACAACAAAAAAAATTATATATATATGTAAAATAAAAGAACTAGGAGTATATGGAAATAAAATAAGCTTGAATTGGCACTGGGGGACAAAAAAAAAGAGAGAGAGATACATCTTTATATCCAACCATTTTCATAAACCAGGGAGAAATTCTTCTAGGTTAAGCTAACAGTTGCTCAACCAAACAACTATTCAAGCTAACAGCTATTTGAGCTATCATTAATTGGAGCAAGCTATCTGCCATTGAAGCTAACAAGCTACTCAAGATAATAGCTATTTCATTTAGCATCTATACAAGCTAACAAGCTACTTGATTCATCATGAATTTGAGCTGCAGGTGTATAAGCTAACAAGCTACTTGAGCCAACAAGTACTCAAATTCAGCAATTCATGCCAACATTCTAGCAAACAACTACTCAAGCTAACAGCTATTTGAGATATCATTAATTCAAACTGACACTGAAACTAACAAGCTACATGAGCTAACAAGTATTCAAATTTAGCAACTGATGCTAACATCTAGCCAAGTTAACAGCTACCTGAGCTCACAGACCATTAAGCTGAAAGCCAATCAAGCTAAAAATTATACAAGCTAACATCTGAGCTGACAGCTAAGCTAACAGGCCATAGGAAGTGGGTTAATTTAAGAGAGTAGAAGAACAAAAATATAAAATTTACCTTACTGTTTCATCAAAAAGTGCATATTGTACTAGATAGTTGTGTAGTTTTATAAATATTTCTATGCCTTTTTATAGTGATGAAACTCATTGAGATACAGCTTCAATTTGAAGATAATACTTCAAACAACCATCCATTTTTGACTTATTGACTCAGATTAGCTATCAGTTTCACTATTTGACTTCCCTAGGAGACTCTTGCCTAATGCCTCTAAGATACTGACTTCTCATAACTACTCTACGCAAACCCACTTCTCAAAATAACATGGAAAAACCTCTAATGTGGGGCAGAGATGGAACCGAAACGTCAGCCTCTGCAGACTGATTCACTTGGATGACTTGCATTTGAATCATAGCAGCCAAACATCAGTTGGAGGCAGTTTGGCTCTTGAAGCCAAACTGCTCCGACACCTGAGAACACGCCTGAGGGGTTGAAATGCACACTGCTCATTTCAACACTAAAGACTCCTGCTTTCCCATGCTGCACCTGTGAGAAAGCTCAAGCTCAGCATCAGCGAGGACAAAGCATCTTTTTCAAGCCCTTTGAATCGGTGGAGAAACGGTTTTCTGCTTGTTGTTACCAAGCTTGTCCATTTAAAGACGTGGAATGAGTAAGGTGTGCAGAAATGTGTAATTTGTCATTCAAAAGGTAGGCAAATTTTAAGGTTATAAGCAACCAGCAGATTGCCTTGCTTTCCCTGACATGGACGATGATTTATGCTGCAGATTGTCACCTGAATCAGCAGCAAAAGCAGACTGTCTTTTACAAGCCTGCGCTGGAATTAAAGTGGCTACTGCTCCCACTTTTGATAATTCAGCCAATCAGCTAAGGTTCACCCTGACTTTACTGCTATGTAAATGTCAGCATCGGGTTTCCTGGTGGAGGCTGGGCGTAGGAGTGGCTCCCCACTCAGAGGGGAAAGGCTGTGACTCAAACTAAAAGCAGGTCCTGATCCTTTGACAAACAAAACTAATGGCGGAGATTACAGCACATTACTCTCTGTTAGCACAAGAGATAAATCTGAGAGTATTGTTACAATATACTAGAAATTTGGATATGCAATACAAGTGAAATATCTTGATCTAAATACTGAAATATTTTAAAACATTCTTTAAAAATGGACTCCATTTGTTCCAATTGCCTTGCAAAATTATTCATTATTCACATTTTACAACCAATAAAACTCTAATTTTGGGGGATTTTAGTTTGATTTGCCAAAGCAAAATAATGCATAACTGTGATATGGGAGGAATTGGTGAAAGGTTTTCAATATTTTAACAAATAAAAGTGTAAAGTACAACTGTATGCAGCCCACTAGAGTCCAAACTTAGACATTTTCAGACAAGTATTCTTAATTTCAGTGGTTATTTACAAAAATTCTAGATTGGTATTGGTGAGCCAAAAGGGCAGATCTATTCAGTCTAATTCTATGCTTTCTGCTCTAAACAATGTCATGCTTTGTCATTTATTTCACATTTCCAATTCCTAATTGTGCTTCCTAAACCATTTGAAATGAAGTTTTTGTATTTTTGCATGTTTGACCAAAGTAGTCAAACCTATTATTTTGGTCAGTTTCTTTACTATTTATTTCACATTTCCTGTTATCTTATTCTCCTACTTGCAGAGCATTGTGTTAACAAGTCTGTGAAGTTATTGGTGTTTCCAAGTGTGCTGTACTGGTGCAGAGTTATCAAATAAGTTATTTTAAACACAGACTCTTTATGTCTGTGCTTAAAAAAACCCCCAACATTTTAATTCATTTCAGCAGCGTTCAGTGCATCCCTAATTTAGACCGTTTTTTTTATTATTATTATTTCAAATACAATAATTGATTACTAATTAATACCAACTACATCAACAAATATAGAAACTGCGAGGAAAGAAAGACTGGAAGAAAGGAAGTGAAAACTAAAAAACTTTCCCACCCTTATTTACCATTCTTGAGCGACTACATAGTTCAAAGAAGGGAATGATTTTGGAAAATAGAAAAAAATAAAACTACATCTTCATGCACATTTTTCACCCAGGTAGACTTGCTGTCGAATACAACTTCAGGTCTGATAAAAAATTTAAACGTCCATCAGATTATATCACCTTAGATCTGTTTTCCATTCTTCTGAAGATATTCTCTTAAACTTAGACATATCAGATGTCTCAGCTGGATGTAAAAATCAATTGGTGTGGGTGAGAACTGCCTTTGGTTGCACAGCATGTAATGAGTGATGCAACAGGGAGCAAGACGGGTGTTGAACAAAATTTAGAGAGCAGTAATTATGCAGTCAAATGTTAATCGGTGCTGGCTACCTCTCCTCAGTTTTCATGTTGATGGAAATAAATGAATTAGGTTAAAAGCTATACTTACTACCAGTTTGCTGCCTGCTTACCTCCCACCTGAGTGTTAAAACGTACCAATTAATTTCACTCTTTGAAGTTTTTTTCCAACATACTTCAGGCTTTTAAAAGAAAATGCACTTTAGTTAGAACTTCGCCTGATGCGGCGGAATATACACTGCAAAACCACAAAATCCTACCAAGTAATTTTGGTATAGTTAATAGTGCAAATATTGTAGCAAACTCGAAATAAGAAACTAATTTACAAGTAACTTTTTAGTAAGATATAGAGGTGCGTTTAAAGTAAATAATTCCTTAACATTGATCAAAAAGTTCTAGTTCCATGGGCAGATTATTTGACTTATAATATAGGAAAAATGACATAATAATCTGCCACTGGAACTAGAACTGGGTTGCTAGGTAACGGGCTGGGCGTGGCTGGGGTTGCTAGGTAACGGCACAGTGGAATGTTCTACTAATGGATCTAATATTTTTTCATCAATATTAAGGTATTTACTTAAAACAAGCTTCTGTATCTTGCTCAAAAGTTAGTTTTGTCTTATTCCAAGTGTACTAAGATATTTGCTCAAGAAACTAGACGATTACTTGGTAAGATTTTGTGTTTTTGCAGTGTACTGGTAATTTTCTCTTCCTAACATCATACCTTTTGTCATTAATTTTGTACTAAACCTTCTTTGGATATCCAATAGTGTCGTATGTCATATTTAAGTAAATAATTTAAGTAAATAATTTCTTAAAATTTATGAAAAAGTTCTAGTTTCATTGGTAGACTATTCCGCTGCGCCGTTGCCTAGCAACCCCAGCCAAACCCAGCCAGTTACCCAGCAACCCAGTTCTAGTTCCATTGGCAGATTATTTCACTTATAACATGTCATTTTTCCCCATATAAGTTAATTTATCTGCCAGTAGAACTAGAACTTTTTTTAATCAATATAGAGGAATCATTGATTTAAAACACACCTGTGTATCTTGCTAAAAAGTTACTTATAAGTTACTACACTTGAAATAAGACAAAACTAAGATATTTGCACTAGAAACTAGACCAAAAATACTTGGTAAGATTTGTTTTTTTGTTGGATTTCCAAAACAAAAACCCTGCACAAGTTCAGAGTGAAAATCTCTACAGGAATCTCCACAGAGCAAAAAACTGGACCTGAACAAAAGCGAAGATCTGAGCCACCCAGGCAAGCTTTCTTTTTGTCCACATTTGTCCCATTGTTTAAAGCCAAACAAAGGTAGCCCTCGCCCATTGAGGCTCTTTTTTCGCCTCCGACCGTCTTTGTTAGCCGTGCCGCGGCTTCGATGGTGAACAATAAGCGATGATGCAATGCGAGAGTTTGTTTGAAAGGCCACCAAGGTGTGGCGCACAATGAAATCTGAGAACAAGAGTCTCGTTTCATTTTTGACTCCAAACACGCGCAGTCACTTCACCGCCTGTATTGCCTTTAACGAGAGAAAATTTTCACAGAGAAACATTATAATAATGCTGGCAGGAATAATTATATTTCAAGCATGGTGCTAAGTGCAGACATCAGCGTGCTGGCAAACAGAAAAACTTTCCTCAGGGAACCACGGGTTTTTCTGTGGAAGGGTTTATGGCCATTTTTACAGTAGTGCATAAATTTCAGTTTCTAAAACTGCCTATGGAGATTATTACAATAAACATCTTCAAATTTCAAAACATGTCCACAGGTTTAAAAGGCAGTCAATTGCAATACAGTTTAAAACCCTCCAACTAACCCACATTTCTTCAAACAGGTGCATCTCTAAAAGTCAGAATATCACACAAAAGTTTAATTTAATGCCATAATTTTATGCATTATATGGCTGACAAAGCTTAAGCTTTTGTTTCTGAATGGTTTACAGCTAAAGCACAAAGTCTCCATCTGGTTGGTGAAAAGAGTCACCCTGTTATATTAAAACTAAGTGTAAATATCTGAGAATAGAAAAAATTCTAAAAGCTAAAATGTTCATACTGACATTTATTAGGAAATTATTTATTCATTTATTTTCTAAAAACAAAAAAACCACCATTAGCACACAGGGAACTTACCCTCGAATAACCCGCGAATAAGTACAGGTCCACTGTAAGGTTCTAGCATTAAAGATAGCTCACGTAAGGCTACATGCTAGTGCTACCAGTTAGCAACTAATATGGACCCCTGCCAACGTGATGTCAAGCGAGCAAGATCTGGCCCGATCCCACTACTGGAGGGCAAAAAGCTGATTGCTAACAATGGCTATCATTGGTTTTAACTTTAGTTAAGTTGTAAACATAATGCACTAAATCTTAAATGTATGCCTGATATGTAAAACAAAAAGGAACGCAGTGCTTTGCTACTAATTGTCAAGTAGGCTAGTTATGCTAGCTTGACTATGACAACTGTGGCGTGTAGATGTGCGGTGTATTTCTGTGCGTTTCAGTTCAGTTAAAATAATAAAAAAAGGCGACCTAAACACCAACTTTGACAGATCACCAGGTATTTAAATTACCTAATATACCACCGCTGTTAGCTTACCTAATAGCGGCGGAAGCTAATCTACCACAGCGATCACTTATTATCTCAAAATAAACATCAAGCCTCAAAACATAAAACTGTAACAGACTGAATGTTCTGTTCTTTGTGTGGGAAATGTTTGAGTGTTTTTTGGTGTTGAATCCTGAAACAAAGTGGTTGTCTGTTGCTATGGCAACGAGTCTGTGTGTAGCGCAGCAGACGGAGAGAGAAACAGGGGTTTTCAGTTATTCTTTAATGGTTTTTCTGCATTACTTTTCCCTTTGCTGTGGCACACTGCACTAAATTAATAATCCTTACATCTCCAGGTTTCATTTGGTTAACGGAGTTGTTCTGTCACGGCAGCATAGCTATGCACTTCAAGTGAAAGAATTGTCTTTACACCCTCCAACGTCGTGCGCATGCACAAAATTTCCGGATGTAAACAATAACATGCAAGGGGTCCATACCAACATTAACACTACAGCTAATGTTAGCAGCTAATAATAGTACAGCAGTAGGTTTTATCTAACATGCTAGAACCAAGCAACTGTTAGCATGTTGTATCACTATATTAAACTTGTTGGTTCTGAACTTTTCTCTTTAAAACTCTTTAGATCTTAATGTACCACTAATCTCTCATACAGAATTGCTGTTTCTTCAGTCAAAAATGAGGTTCAGATGTTCAGTCTGAAAACTTTTTCAGCAGTTTTCTAATATTCGTTTTGCATCTATTGTCCTTTTTTAAGCAACAAATTACTTTAATAAGTGCCACTCACCTTCAAAACCTGGATGGACTCGGGGTGTGTAGGATCCAAATTTCATCAGGACAGGAATGTCAACGCCTTGCCGCACCCATTCCACCACATGTTGGGTTGCAGATGCCCCAGAGCGCCGCCCTGCTGGTGGAAAACTGCACTCCAGATCCACCCAGCCTCCAACTTTTCCACGGACCTCTGACGTCCCACCATCAGTGGTCACTAAAGAGTTAATAAGCAGCGAAATGAGAGGCTAGTTTAGGGTATCTGGGTATTATATCTACAATATTTCCACTGGAATCAATAAAGAGATACTTACAAAAGTGGCAAATGAGTACAACTGTAGCGAAAGTCTGCCAGTATGATCTTCCTGACCCCATATCTGTCAGTCAAACAACCTGCAGCATGTTCAGCCTGTTGGCAAAAGACACACAATTGTCACATTCCCATTACTTCCTTGGCTGCACATAAGATGACAGCCATCTGTGACAGCTTTCCAACCTAAGAAGACTCTAACCGAGCTGTCAGTTCTGTCATCGTTTTACAGGAAGGGGAGAGAAGAGAACTCGGGGGGGGTTTTCTATAGTTTTCCGATAACTGGAACTCATCCCATATCATTACACAAATGGGAAGAGCAGCTTCTGCAGCCAGAAAGCCTGGCCTGACTCTCCTTTTTATACAACCTAATGGTATAAATGCCAAATAAATCTCTGGAGTCACGTGTTTTATTTAAAGGTGTTTGGCTTTGCAGTCAAGGACAACCGTATCAATAAAGTCCAACAAATGTTTCAGTTTTGCTTCAAATGTACGATGAATTTTTAATTTAAAACATTTTCATTCCGTCTAGATTGGGATACATCAAAGCTTTGACCATATTTGTCACACATCCTGAATATTTGTGAAGTTGTTAGAAAAATAAAAGCTGCAGCTGTAAGCAACCATCTGTTCCCACTATGAAAGGTCGTACCACCAGCTGTTTCAGCTCTTAGTGCAAAATTAGAAGATGATGTTGGTTTTCAGGCTCCTACACTGAAAAAACACTCAATTTTACCAAGTATTTTTGGTGTAGTTTCTAGTGGAAATATTAGTTTTGTTTATTTAACAGGCAAACTAAAAGTTTTTGCACAAAGTATTGGTATTGAATCGGTATCGCCAATACTAGCTTCAATTGGAAAATGAATAAGACTGATTTTCAAATTGAAAAAAAGGACAGTTTTTGTCTTTTTTGTGCAAAAAATAAAGAAAAACTGAACAAAAAGGACATTTTTTGGGTGGTTTGATCATCATTAATTGAAATTCATTGTAACAACGACAAAAATACCCAAGATAAGAAATTTATCCCGATAAATGTTCACCCCTACCGAGTATTGAACTAGAGTAAGGCTTGAACTAGACAGGTAAATTTAAGATTTTAGCGTTTTGTTTGTTTTTAGTTTAGGATAGCATCTTAAAATCAATCGACATAATCATGCATTAAAGTCAAATAAATGTGAACAATCAGCTTGCCACATTCTCAATGATTTCTCCACTTCCTGATTGCGATCAGCTGCACTCCACCGCCCAGGCAGCGGCCGTGCAGATCCTATTTTCAGTCCCCACTCCCACTCCCACGCTAGTTTTTATGGCCGTCTTCATCTTTAGAGCCGGGGCAAAGTCTGAACCGGTGCAAAACAATTACGCCGGCTGTCAACAGTCGCCGTGCTCTGCTCAACCCGCTCCCACGCCTCAGCAAACGGCGTACGAGACTTTCCCCAGAATTAATGTGAAAGTTAAAACTCAATCTGCAGCCGTTCTGTTCATCACCGTCAGCTGGAGCGTAAACACACCAATTCACAGTCCTTCACCTGCCTGGCTTCTCACAGCCTCACAGAAAAACTTTATGCTGAACAAACTGCATTTGATTTAAAGTGGACAAAGGCAGTCGAGATTAACCGCAACGTTACGCTTCTGCTGCGAAGAACAAGAAGAAGAAGAAGAAGAAAAAAACTGCAGCTGCAAGCCTGGCAGTCCATCACTTAGTGTCTTTCTTCAGCTTGGAGCGTTTGACAATAAGTCAGTAATTCATTTCAAAAAGCAAAAGTTCCATATGGTTATATAGTTCAGACAATTATTCATTTATTTCTGTTAATTTTCACAAAAGCAGTTTACAGCTTTTGAAAACTCAAAATTCAATTTCTCGGAAGTTTTTATTTTAAAGAGGAGTAATAAAAATGGATAATAGGGTGTTGCAATGGAAAGTTGAGTGGAAGAAAAAAGGTAAGGCTTCAAACATACCGATCACTTTAGAGGTCATGTTTGTGGACTGCAGGAAGCTGGAGTACCCAGAGAGTATGTCATTGTTTCTGCAAACTAACAATGCTAATAACAGCTAGTAGCATTGAAAGTAATATTAGTTGGTTTTAATGTACCAAACATCAAGCTTTCTGGCTTTTTATGTTATTTTATCAATATCTTCAACTATTTGGATGGAGTTTTTATTGGAGTTTAAGGTAAAAAGCCCAAAATACTAAACATAAAAAAAGTATTAGAAATTATGTTTTTTTCATTCTTTGTTGGGTGCTTGTTGCTTTTAAAGTATTTTATAAATACAGCATTATTAGGATCTTCATTTGTTGCTTTTGCAGATTTTTTCCCCCCACCACAGCTTTTTCTTCCACTCAACTTTCCACAAATACCCTGAACGCATCACTCTGAAAAGCCAGATTCAACAAACACTAAAAAATGTGTGGTGAAGCTACAGTTTGCTTTTTTCAAACACACAACTACACATAAAAGTTGTAAGGAAGCATAAGAAGCATAAGAAGAAGAAGCATAAGCATAAGCATAAGCAGAAGAAGAAGAAGAAGAAGAAGTAGAAGAAGAAGAAGACAACTGACAGCTCCAGATAAATAAATCGGTTTCTCGCAGCTTTATTGGTCAGAACTGTGGCAAAACAGAAAGCAATAAAAAATAAAGAAGATACGAGGGACAGACAGAGAGGCAAACACAGCGAGAGGAAAGATAAAAGGCACCAAAAAATCTCATTAAGCTGCAGGACATTTCCTGTCATTAAATCAGAACTAAAAACTGTGAGAGCTGCCAAACAAACGAACGGCCGCTTTGTTTGGACGCCGTGGTGACTCAGAGCGTCTCCCTCAGACGTATTCTGCCTCCGTCTTGACACCGATAGCACAGCTGCGGCGCCGGCAGTTCGCTCTAAAGATATAATGAATGAGCAGGTAGCTCCCAAAGCAAAGCAGCTTGTCTCTCACTGATTTATCACCTGACAGAAATAGAAATGTCAGTGACAGGCATGCTGTTGAGATTCTGCTGCGGCCTTCTCCATCTGCGTAAGGAGACAGGCTGAATAATCAGGACTGAAGCTCAGATTTATCAGGGAAACTAATGTTTTTCCCATCAGATTGAGTTTCTCCTCCAGGAAAAAGTTCTTCCAGCTCTCTTTAAGCCAAGCCAGATTATCGATTTTTACTCGGGCGGTGGCCGTACCCTTTAAGGAAAACGAAGCACTGAAATTTTCCTCAGAGGATGTGGAGCATTTCTATCTGCCAGACACAGAATTGGACATTCTGTGTCCAATTCACACAGAATGTGAATTGGATTCTCTATACAGAAACAGAAAACACTTGGAAAAAGGTAAAAAGACGTACAACTCGGTTGATACGTTAGAAATAATCAAGATCAAAAGTTTGAAACATGGAGATAAATAACAGCAGAGTCAACTTTGGCTTTTCATCTAAAAGATCTAAACTCTGCTTCACACTAGTTATTAAACATAATTATATTTTGAAAAAATGCAGTCATTAAAATTATTAAGCAAATACCAGGGTTTCCCCAGGAAACCGGGCCACCAGGCTTAACTTGTGCCCCCGCCAGGCAAAGCATTGCTTATTTATTCAAGTCTTTTTAAAATGTTAGATTTTTTTAAAGATTTTATAGTTGGTGTTCAGGTATTAATCTTCCAATAACATGTAATTATTGAGTGATATTTTCACATTTCCTGTCAACTTTAAACATTTTTTAACTCAAAAACATGGCAGGATGAATGCTAGCTAGGCTAATGGCTAACTGCTCACCCCTAATATGAAGTTTTTCTGCTTTCCTGGCAAATAAAGTAAAATAAAAAAATTGCATCCAGATGTGCTTTAAACTTCACAGACAAATAATAATAATAGATCTTATTCATAACGCACCTCATAGCTTATGCTATATAGCCTGTTAGCATGTTAGCTGGAGGAAGATGTGAGGTTTTTATTAATATTCTTGTGTTCTCCCAGTGAATGTGCTGAATTATGCTTTGTTAATTTCAAAACTTGAAATTAGATTAGTAGTGAATTAAATAGCACCTGTCAGACAACACAAAGGAGGATTAAAGATTCCCAAGAAAAGCCATCATTAAAATCATTAAGTAAATATCATGTCTGGATCTTAAAAAATGTTAACAAATGAGAAACAAAATCACTAAGATATATTAGCCTGGAAACAGTTACAAATGCATTCCAGAAAACCACAATCAGAGCCATTATCCACAGTTCAAAACACCAGAATAACGTTTCACTACATGCTTAATTCAAATATTTATGATTAAACAATGAAAAGAGAAACTTCCAATGCAAAAAACCCTGCGACTAAAAATAACTTGAAGGTCAATCTGACAATTATTTAAAAACCAAAAGGCTAATTTTGATGATTGGCTATGATGTAAGCATGACATCATTCTCCTGACTCCACCTCTGATTGGTCGATCAGGTCCCTCCGACGCCTCCTCTCCTGATCGCATTACAATTACAAAATGTGTTTCTATAAATTAAACGCTAAACTGCTTTTAATTTTTCTTTTCAGATATTTATTGTCACTTTATCTTATTATGGGGGTGTTTTTCATTCATGTCGAACATCATTTTGAATCTATATTCACATTCAAAAACACTTTATTAATACCAAAGAAAAATTTTACTTTAATTCAATTTTTAACTTAATTTCATGTTATGTTTAAAAGTCTTAAATTTAAACATTTTTTTTAAAAACTGGGCCAGATAAAACCATTATTAGGAAAGCAATGAGACTGAGGGTGAAACTGGTGTTAATGGGTTAGTTTTTAAAAAAAAAGATTTGCTTCTTTAGCTTAATTAAATCAGTGGTGAATAGATTGTACTTTAACTGATTAATTAAATTAAACATAGCTTGCTCTGTTCAACATTAAAGCTCAAATGTAAGAAAAGAAAATTTGAGTTAGAGAATTTGATTCATTACTCCAGAGAATCAGCAGATGTAAAAACCTCTTTTTATTTTTATAAAATGTGGAAATCAGCAGCAACGTAGAAGATGAGTTAATAGAGTTGCTAATTTGTTAGGCAGGAGATTTCACTTCATAAATGTTAATGGTGCTGACATAATTCTGTTAAAAAAAAAAAGAAAGGATTGAGAAGCACCAAGCGTAAAGTACGACTGTGGCTTTTAAGGATTATCGTCTTTAACCCAAATATTCCCCCAGATAAGCCAGGAAAAGCACTGAAGCTATTGCCGTTTATCATTTTGGGAGCTGATTTTGTGATCACTAAATGCCCCAAACGCAAACCCGCCATTAGCAAACTCTCTGTTTTTAGAGAGAGAAAGAAAAGATGAAAGATTTGCCTCATCACTCGATTGCATTTTATTTCCTACTCCACTTTTCTGATTACCTGGAATGATCAGAAAGCTGGAGAAAAATTATCTTCTAGTTTAATTTGTTTGGACACACTCCACAAAAATTAAATGACAAATTAAACTACAAATAGGAAGATTTTCTGCAAATAATTTGGAGATCAATTCTGCAAGAAAATACAAAGACAAATGTGAACAGCTGTTTCTGTTCAGCTGAAGAAAGTCAGCTGGTGACATTGAAACGCAGAGCTGAGTTTCATCAGCGTAGTTTTGGTAACTAATCTTATTTTTTATTGTTATAACCTGAAATAGAAAGAGCAAATTGGAGGGGTCCTAGGAGTAAACCTTGGGGTACTCCAGTTCTCTTTACAAATTAGCTTGCATCTAAGAAACCATTTGTTCGATTTCAGACAAACTTTCGAAAAATGGTTTATTAGTTGCCAGATAATTTGTAAAGACAACTTGGAGTACCCCAAGGTTTAATCCTAGGACTCCTCCAAATTGCTCTCACTATATCAGCGAGAGCAAATTGGAGGGTCCTAAAATGTGTGCAAATAAAACTTTGCAAAAGACGGAACAAATTTGGAGCCAAATTGGAGCAAAATTGCTCTCACTATATCAGAGCAAATTTGCTGGTATAGTGGTCGCTATATCAGTGTAACCCTAAAACTTGTGCAAATAAAACTTTTCACAAGGTTTAAAATCTTCCTTAATTTAATAAAATTAAGGAAATCTTGATCAATGTAGTTGTTGAGGCGTGCAACAAAAAATGTAAGGGAATGAGAGGTTAATTTTTTACCAATTTCAAAACAAAATGCAGCAAAGAATATATTTTCAGATTGAAAAACTATTTTTTAGGAGAGAACTTAATGACAAGGCAAAAAAAAAGTTGATACTTTTCAGTATTTCACCTTACCTGCCAATCATGAACATGATGAACTAACAGCACCCAACTTCAAAACGTTTAACATGCTTTTCATGTGAAAGGTCAAAGACTCAAACATGTCAAAATATACATTTTTAAATTTGGCCTCAAATTCCTCTCTTATCTGTTATAGCTTCCTATTCCATCTTGTATTTAAAGTTTCATGTCATTCTTTGCCAAACTCTCCATCACTAGAACGTTTGAGGCTGTAAAATGTCATGTTGGAACATCGACTGTCAGCCAGCTCTCTCAAGAAAGAAATAAAAAATAAAATGCTCTTCATTGGCATTCACCCGGCTCCAACCCGGTTCGTCTTTGTTACCGTGATAAGAGTTTTCCCCAGGGAGCTTACTTTATTCAGCCTGGCTCCTGTTAATCTACATCTTATTTTTCCCCCATCCTTGCACATGTGTCAGAAAGGCTAGTTTTTATAAATCCAAACACGCTCCTTCCATCACAATGGGTACTCTCCGTCTGGCTCGGTTTGATGTGCACTTAGGGGGAAAATAGGACAGGCGAAATAAAGAGGGTTCCACTTTAGTGGCCATACAAACGCTTGGAGTGCAAATATTTGGCATCTTTTCTGGGAATCAAGGTGAACGCCACAATGTCTTGTTGACCCCATAGATGGAGTGACTGTAAAGCTCTGGCTTAGAAAGTAAAGAGCAGCAATATGGAGGTCATAGCAATGTCACAAAGTCAGTCTGTAACTTCACAGTGGTCATGAATTGCTTCTTTTTCTGTTGCAATAAGGGTGAAATCACACCAACACCGTCTGGTCGGCTAGTTTAATCAGAGTCTAGTTGTTTTGCCGAGAAAGTTTGGTTCATTTGGGGAGGTGTGAATATGTAATCGAACTCAAAAAAGCGAAATCTGGTCCGTTACAAACCTTGGTCTTGATTCGATTTTGTTGAAGTGAACTTTGCCACTGTTGGAATGCGTATGTGAAGTAGGAAGTGGACTACAGCACAGGGCATTCTGGGTAAATACAACCAAAACAAATGTGCGCTAGCAAACTACGCTAGCAGGAGAAATGGCTTGTGATCTTTTACCAAAGATGAAAGACAAATCCTACAACTGCTAAAACCTACTCCGTTTTTTTCCCCATTTACAGTGTCTTCTGTATCAACCTTTAATAAACCTTAAAGCAAAAACAAAAGATCTGGAAGCTAGTCATAGTGTCCTTCGAGTCATGTCCCAACATGAGCTGAAAGGCCAATCAGAGAAGAAGACGACTTTACTCAAAAAAGCAGACAACAGATTTCAATTTGCAACCTTCGTCTGGGACGAGCAACATGGACTTAAAGTTTTATCACAATATTTTGTGGTGAAATGGTGACTATTTATTACACCTTTTTAGATAACTGTGTGGCTGTGACAAAAATGCTGCTCTTGGAAAAACATTCCCATTTGTAAAATGCTTCTTTAGAACATTAATTATATTTAAAAATTTATTTCTACCATCAAGCTGCACAGAGTAACTGCATCTAGTCATATTTTCAAATGTGTTGATATTTATTGATGCTTTATTTGAACAAAGAATGAAGAAAATAGTAAAACTAACAATCCAGACAGTGTGGATGGTTTTGGGGGCGGTTTGCACTGCAAAAAAAATAATAAAAATCACAAAATCTCACCAAGTATTTCTGTCTAGTTTATAGTGCAAATATCTTAGTACACTTGAAATAGGACAAAAATAACTTACAAGTAACTTTTTTTAGCAAGAAATAGAAGCTTGTTTTGAGCCAAACGTTCTAGCTCCATTGGTAGAACGTTCCACTGCGCTGTTACCTAGCAACCCCAGACAAGCCCAGACCGTTACCTAGCAACCCAGTTCTGGTTCCATTGGTAGATTATTTCACTCATAACAAGACATTTCTCTCATAAGTGAAATAATCTGGCAAAGGAATTAATAATTTACAGAGTCTTCTGTAAATTAAGACAAACGTCCAGCTTGTTTTAAGTACTTTCTTAAAAAAAGCTGAAAAGTTACTTGTAAGTTAGTGCAACTAAAATAAGACAAAACTAAGGTATTTGCACTAGAAACTAGACAAAAATACTTGGTAAGGTTTTGTGTTTTTGCAGTGTAACTTTTAATTGAAATTTACCACAACGATAAGTTAAAGTTCTTATAAGCAGCAAATCACGATAAATGATAAAAGATACTATAAATGCCCCATCCCTATGTCTGACTAAGCTAAAATCTCAGTTTTTGGTCTTAATGATTGTTTTTATGACTAGAAAAAACAAACAAATTTGCTTTTTGACATTTGTATTGTGCAGACAACAACAGTATCTCATCATTTGAATAAAATAATTGTCTTTCTTTTGATCTGCATTGCAAAACTCACCTCAGAACTGATTCAAGGCAAAACTGTTGTATGAAATATTAAGAGATTATTACGATTAGGATTTTAATATTTTAGCCACGGGGTGTTTGAGAAGAAACCCAGAAATTAATTGGTTTGAATTTAAAGTCAGAGCCTTCTTCTTCAGATCCTGAGAGCTCAAATATGAAACTGCTCGAGGCCACATCTCTGTAAAGCTTTACTAATGCCTAAACTTACATTTTTTCTGTATAAATAATATTTCAACAGCCATGTTTTATAGCCCAAGGAGCAAGGTGAAGCTTTTATAAAATCCTTAATTCCAGTTTCTCTAGGTTTTAAAGAGCTCCTGTCAATATTTTGACACCAGCAGCTAAAGGACTAATGTGACCTTTATTATATTGGTGATTTAATTCCACTTCATTCTGCTTTAGTTGTCAAAATGAATTGTTTACGGTACCGCTGCAGATCAAGAGGCACCATACGGGCTCTTCTCCTTCTCAGGTTAATTAATTTCCACTGAGTTCGTTTTTCTGATGACGTAAACTTGGTGAGAGGGAAAAATCATCCATTAAACCGGGAGCTCAGCTGGTGCGTCGAGAGGCTCGATAAAAACCGACGAGAGTTTCTGAAATTGTTTAACGGGGCTCATCTGGGGACTTTATGGACATTTTTTCCAATTAACGCTGGAAAATGAAGATAAATTAAGAAAGACTCAACACTACAGACAAATGCATATTAATGCAAACAATTTTTTTTATTTGGGAAGCAAAAAAATCAAAAAATTACCTTTTGTTTATATGCATTTACTTTGAAAGTTTGCCAACTAAAAAACTTTTATATTGAACATTTTATAGTTCTGTTTATCAATAACACATCATAAAGGTTTCAGCCCCTGATAAAATCATAGTTTAACACTGTAAAATATATTTTTAGGTAATTAAATTATACTAATTAAATTTGGCATTTTCCAAGCACTTTACAGATTGTTTATGTTAAATTACATCGTTTTTGTCCATCTGATATTATTTTTAAAATATTGAATTAAATGGGGAGATGGATGCTTATTACTTAAGTTTAAAAAAAATGAAGTAGAGATAATTAGCCTAGCTCTGATCCTAAGCATTATTGTTATAAAATGCTGACGTTTTCCTTTAAATTTGATGTCTTATTACATCCCACTATTTAAAATTAATGCTCTATACCACTTAAACTTTTCAAGTAAAAGTTTCAGTGATAATGTCATTTGGTAAAGTGGAGTTAAAGTCATTATTTTATTAGACGACAGACAGATGTCAAAGTGAAACGCCATTAAACGGGGTGGGAATTTATCGCATCGCTTATAATTTATCGTGATAAATTTCTTGTCATGATAAGAATCTTGATTTCTTGTCACATAAATTCCAATTGTGAGGTTTAAAATCAGCAAAGTATTGTTTTGATAAAAAAAAAATCTATTTTCTCCAGTTCAATACGGGTATCAATAAATATGATTAAACGCATTCTAGTGACACAAATTACACGTCTTTACACTATCCTGAAGAAGCTAATTACAAATTAGTATGTATTTTTAAGAGCAGTATTTGAGTTTGTAATTACCTTTTGTTTATATGATTGACTGAATGATTGTTGTCATGCAGTCCCAAACCATACAATTAATTAAAAAAGATATAGTGACTTTATCTGTCAAAATAGTACCAGAAAATATCGCGATAAAACGTCAATATCGCCCACCAATACCATTAAACAATGAAGAATACGTCCGCCCAACTTTCGTAAGAATTTATTTGGACAAATAAATATGATTAAATGCATTTTAGTGACACAAATCACATTTCTTTATGGCGTCCTAAAGAAGCTAATTACAAATTAGTATATATTTTTAAGAGAAGTATTTATGTTTGTGAGGTACGATTGTTGTCATGCATTCACTATTTCTTTTTTAATTTAAAAAGAAATAGTGTCATTTATCTTTTATCAAAATAGTACCACCAAATATCGCGATAAAACGTCCACATCGCCCACCCATACCATGAAACAATGGAAGAATATCGAGCTAACGTCTAGCTAACGTCCGAACGTTCGCCCAACGGTAAATGCTACCTAAATGCTAGCTAGCTACGACTCGTTCGACACTTCTTAGGAAAGAGTCGATATTATGTTCCAGCTTATCAGTAATTAGGTCCTTATCTTGCCTTTATGAGTCCAAAGTGCTAACCCAGTTAGTAAAGGAGAAAAAACAGGAGGCTTGTGGATTTAAACCAAGAATATATATAAAACTCGCTTTTAACATTATGACAACCCAAAGAAAGTTAATTAGTTTAGTTTAAATAGTCTACATGCCACACACAGCTCAGTATGGTTAATTTATCAGTATTTAAACACTTTTGATGGTGTTTTTAACCTTACCTATGGTTCGCTGGTGGATTCCCTTTAAGAATAAATCCTCTACATGTTCCCTCCGGTCCAACTGGAGCGACGGTTTGAAACCGAGCAGAATGAAGGTTTTGTTCCTTTAAGCGACAAAAACCACCGGGATCCCCAGCTGTAACACGAACCTTTTCTTTTCTCAGCCGTCTTTAAGAAGAGCCCACCGGGCAACAGGTGTTCGTTTCACGTACAGGTGACGCCTCTGCGTCCCTCTGCGTCCCTCCCACCGCTGCTGCTGCTGCTGCTGCTTCCTTGTTCTGCCCAACTCATCATCATCATCATGAACACAGAGCACGTCCCAATTCTGGAAGCTCCTGAATTTTAAATCCAGGGTTTGTGTGTTTGTTCAAGCTGACACGTTTTCCATTTCCAATCCCCTGATGACGTCCGTCTCAGCTGCAACCAGCAGAGGGCGCCCTTTACCTGCTGGAGGCCAAACCGTTAAAAGCCATGAAGAAAAATGTCACACTATAAAACACTTTCTTTACACATTGAGAAAATGTTTCCACATTTTGGGAAAATTCACACAATTTTCCCCCATTTTGTCACATAATTCAACTTTCTTTCGCTTGTTTGTTAAATAATTTAAAAAAAGAATATAGAAGAAAACTGCAAACAATATTCTGAGATTTAGCAAACTCAAATTTTGGTTATCTCAGATGCCTAAAAAACTGAAAAAATGAGTCTGATTTTATGTAAGACAGTGAGAAAAAATGTCAAGTTAAAGTAAAAAGTAGCTATCAGATAATTGAGTGAAAAAGCATTTGTTAAAAACGCGACAGAAATATTAACAGATCAGAACATCTGATTTAAAATGATGTAATCGGACACAAAAAAGAGAGTTTTTTACATTTTATACCAATTTATTTAATTTAATACCAATTTAATTAATTTGGTATTTAATTACAACTGATGTTGGTATTTTAAAGATTAAAATAAAATTTTACATATATCTTACATTATAAATGACTCCAAATTAAAGTTAAAAGAAAAAAAAAACACTGACGAATTTCATTTTAACACAAAATTTAACAAAAATTAACAGCATGTTAGCAATATTAGCACAGTATACATATATTATGTAATGTAATATTAATAGCAATGCTGATATCAAGTAAAACAGCGTACTATGGCCATTGTGTGTGTGTGTGTGTGTGTGTGTGTGTGTGTGTGTATGTATGTACATATATATATAAAAAGAGTACATTTCTGCCAAAAACTCATACATTCTGAGAATAATTTTTAAAAAATTTCAGAGAAATCAAGAAAAATTTCAGAATTTGAAAAGCCAAAAATAAAAATAAAAATTTAATTTACCTCAGAAAATTTCTAGATAAACACTCTGAAATTTTCAAGTTTTTTTCTCAAATATTTCTGAAATTAATCTCAAAATTTTGGATTTTTTTCTAGCAAATATTCAAACTTGATTTTTCTAGAAAATCTCAGATTTATTGGCAGAAATTTACTCCCCTATTTCCCCCTCATCAATAATTACCCTAACATGCTATCACAGCTTTGATTAAAACCTTAAATAAACCACATTTGTTAATATCCTTGACATCCTGATGAAGTTCAAAACACGTAACATTTAATAAACACCCCAACATTTTATTTTCTGCTTCATTGCAGCAACGTCTAAACATTCTTTCTCGTCACTCCAGCATAACAAAAAAGAAACACTGCTTTAAAACATTCTAAACACAGAGCAAGAGTACAAACACTTAAAAAAAATCTACCTGCACACCATAAAAAAATCTACTTTGGATTATCATGCAAACACTCTGACCCAGAAGAACCTGTAAGGATGAGAATATAGAGCTACAGCCACCTTGGAGCGTCGGTAAATAAGAAATACGTCATGATTTCTGTGTCGAGTTTTGCAGGCCAGCTTCCTCTGCTGCTAATAAAGCAGCTTGAGTCTCTGAGGTCGGTCGTGTTTCGGCGTGGAGGCTAATAAAGCGAAGAAGAAACAAGAGCAAACAGAGCAAAGAAGAAGCATCTCACAGTTATACATTTCTGAAACATTTCAGCAAAGCTCCAACATGTCGGCCTCCACTGCTCCGTTCGTTCTACTACATTCGATTCAGAGAGTAAACAGTCGCTCGGGTCAGTCGCCGAAGTCCGGGATGTCATCGTAGGAGTAACCGCGGTAACCCTTGGCGGCGTAGTAGGCGATCCTGAGGTGGTAAAAGCCGGGCAGGAAGACCAGGAGGCCTATGACGATGACGGGGATGGTGCGGTCGGGATTCTAGGAGCAAAACCAAAAAAATAAACAAACATCAAATAGAGAAGGTGAAAATGAAAAAGCAAGGTAGGAAAATGTGAAACAGAAGCACAGCAGAAGGATTTGCTTTTATGTAAACCAGGAGTCAGTCAGGGTGCAGCGCTGGACTCCACCACCAGATGGCAGCATCATGCACCGAGTCGATGCAGGTAGACGCCTGCTGGTTTTCAGAGGTGCACTGCAGCATCAATGCAGCATTAAGGCTTTAAAACAATCTGTTTTTCTGTGTTGGTGCAGAACTAAAGCCGCAGTGCAGAACTTTAACTCTACATCTTTAATTTTCCTGACTAAAAACAAAGGAATTGATCTTGTGTGGTAGATAAACTCTTTCCTTCAGTGCTGGCTGTTCAAAGACTGTAATTGAGATTAATAAAAAAATAGATAAAACAAAACTCATTCATGAATCAACTCTGACAACTTTTCACCAAACGGAACATCTACTTAACTAACTGTAATCCTGTAATCTGATGATGGTAGATTTACTTCCTTTACTCATTTTTTAAAAGAAATTAAAACTTGGAGCAAGTTAGTGAGTCAGTGAGTAAATTAGCGAATGACCAAGTTACTGCATGAATGGATGAGTGACAAAGTGAGTGAAAGAGTTACTGAGTTAGTAGTAACTGAGTGAGTTAGCAAACAACTGAGTTACCGAGTGACTGAGTTACTAAGAGAGTGAGTAGAAGAGTTAGTAGTAACTGAGTGAGTCAGTAACTGAGTTAGCAAGCCAGTAAATTAGCAAATTACTGACTGAGTGAATATAAGTGAGTGAACACATTAGTGTGTTAGTAGTGAGTGAGTTAGCGAGCTAGCAAGTTACTTAGTTAGTGAGTATGAGTGAGCGAGTAAATGTGAGTGAAGGTGTTAGTGAACAACTGAATGACTTAGAGTGAGTGACTTACTAAGAGTGAGTGAGTGAATGGGAGTTAGAAGAGTTAGTAGCAACCGAGAAAGTCAGTAATTGAGTGAGTTAACAAGTGAGAGACCAACTGAATAACGAGCAAGCAAATGAGTGGGAGAAAGTTTTAGTTGTGAGTGAGTGAGTGAGTGAGCAAAGCAAGGCAAGTGAGTTAGTAAGTGAGAAAGTTAGTGAGCTACCAAGTTACCAAGTGACTGAGTTACCAAGTGACTGAGTGAGTTAGTAAGAAACTGAATGACTAGCCAAATGAAAGAGTGAGACACCTAGTGAGTGAATGATTCTGAGAAAGTGAGTAAATGTGAGTGAACAAGTTAATAGTAAGTGAGTGTGTCACCGGGTAAGTTAGCAAACAACTAAATGAGTTACTAAGCAAGTGAGAGACTGAATGAGTGAGGGAAAGACTTAGAGAGTTAGTAATGAATGAGTTAACGAGTAAGTGAGTTAGTGAGTGAGACTGACTGTGAGTAAAAAGAAAAGTTAGGAACTGACTGACTGACTGACTGACTGAGTGACTGAGTGACTGAGTGAAAAAGGCAGCTGAAGGGGCAACTTGTGACTAATTTAAATATTTGTCAAATCCTGAAATATAAATGTATTTCTGTCATTTTGTTTCCATCAGTGAAGCTTTTTCTTTGTCCAATCTGAGGTTTGATTGTTTTGCTGCAGCTGCGAAGCGTCTATTTTCAACGTTTGTCCAAAAACAGAGGCAGACGTCATTTTGACTGCACTAATTATCAGACTGAAAGCAGCCATGTTTCATGCAGGTGAGGCAGGAAGCATCCTCAGGTTTCACAGCTCAGCGGGTCGACTAATGGGACCAAGCCAGCGGTAAATTCTGCTCCACCTGGGCTTTTCCTGCTATGATACGGTACAAATATCTGTAGCACCAAGTGGCATAAATTATAAAAACAGCTAATGTGTAGCTTAGGGTACCTGACTTACTACTGTATTTAGTCCATGAAGCTGTTTAAATAAAATAAGACTCTACTTTCACTAAATGGTCCAAAAGTGCCACAATCCAATAAAAATCCATATAAAATGTAAAAAATTTCAATAATTTCTTAATCTCATAAAAGATATGTTATGGATTGTCATCTTTTAACATGATTAAGAGCATATTTTAATTACTTCACTCTCCTGTGTTGTATTAAGGGCCACAAGTGCACCAATTCAATATATAAATGTAAAATATTTACATATTAAAACCTGAATTCATTATGGAATAAAATTAAATAAAAGTATTTTAAAATAAAATTTTGTTATTTAATATTTCCCCTTGCTATTAGCAGCAACCTGTACAGATCACTGGACTGTAATGATAAAATTAAATAAAAATACAATTATTTGATTTTCTGTAAAATGTATACACATTTTATGAACTATTTTTACAATTAACTATTTAATTACTGTATTTAATAATTTATTAAAACATCTAACACATTTTATTTAATGAATGCATGTAATTATAATTTTATTGAAATAATTTCTGAAGGTTTTTTAGGGTGTTTCTTTGTACTACAGTTGCTTTAACAATATTTTTTTTTTCCAATATTTGACTATTTTTAGGCAAATATTGACAGGAATCATGCAGGCATAAAAATGCTACAAAACTAAAACGAACCAGTGCTAAAAATGCATAATTTCCAGACTTTAAATGTGGAAAAACTTTGAGTTATTGAGCCAAATAACTCAAGAAGAAACTTCAAACTCACCTCGACATTGATGATCCCGGACAGAAACAGGGCTCCCAAAATGATCAGCAAGGAGCCAATCAGGAACAAGATTACTGCCACGCCAATCGCCTTGTAAGGGATCTTTGGTGGACTCTTCTTGAACTTGTAACACAGAAAGTGTAATTATTATGCAATAAAACAAAAAAGCTTTTCAATCAGCATATAATTTGGCACCAATTCAATTAAACATTTTGCACTTAAAGTTGATATCCGATATCAATATCTGTATCGGTTCTGATGCTATTTTACATTATACTTATAATTCCTAATTACACTTTCTGAACCATTTAACACAAGTTTTTTGCCGTTTATTTTAGGAATGCGCCGATACGAATATTTTGGCCAATACCGATATTTGATAATATTGTTTTCATTACTGATACCCAATATTTATCGATATTATATATATTTATCGTTTGGACACCTTCGGGGAAAAAACAGCAACAAGATGGAAATTAATATTGGTTGTTAATATTCTCAGTTTTAATTTGCAAGCCGATTCTGATATACTAAAAAACTGACTAATAATCAGCTGATACCAATGTTAATGCTGATATATCATATCTGTAGTTTATTTTTTACATATTTGACCAAAATAATCAACTTATTGATTGTGTCACATTAAATTTTTTATTATTTATTTTCATTGGCTATTATTGTCCTAATTGCACTGACTGAACAAATTAAAAGTTGTTTTTACACGTTTGACCAAATTTGTTAAATTAATGGTGTTAAGTTATCAAATAAATTTGTAATACAATGCATTTAAGTACAAAAAAAAAGAAAGAGACGTTTTAAGTTAATTTAAGGCTGTTTTTCTGTGTCTGTTAGGTATCAGACGATACTAAACCTCAGATATCGGTATCAGAAGTGAAATAAGTGGATCAGTGCTTATTGTAACTGCATAATCAATCAATAAAAATGTTAAAATGTTAACGATGAGGCGCTGACCTGCAGGTCGATGTAGCCATCGTCGTCAGCTGCCAGTCGGGAATACTTGACCTTGTTGTTGGATAATCCAGCTGTCAACATGTTGCTTCCAGCTGCCGTTAGCATAGCATAACAGCTGTTTGGGGAGAGAAACGCAGGCTGGTAGTCCCAGTCATTTACAGCTTTTTATACGAGTTCTGATTAATCCAAGCAACATATTTAAACCAAGTTGGAGACAATAAATTAACTTATTGCTAATTATTTTGTAAATGTGCACCTTGTTAGGGTGGTTAACACAACTAATTGTAGAAATTATTTCACGAAATTCAAGTTTTCAACTTCCAAAAATAACTGGATATTAGAGAAAGCGTGGAAACAGTTTAATCTTTTCGAGGCTTCAAAGGAAACTGCAGTTTAAGAAGTTCCATAATAAAACATTCTGAAGCTGTTGAGCTTAAATCCTTGAAAAACACTTTGCTAAAAAAAATAAAAAACATTCTGGAAAAGGCCAGGATGTAAACAGGAGGTAAAAAGAAACCCTCCTAGCTAACTGACAGGCTTTTTAATGTCTTATAGGTGTCTACAGAGATATCTAGGATTCCATTTATTCATCTAAATGGGAGAACAGGGATCTAGTTTATACCTAATAGGTTGAAAATATTCTCAAATTGTGTTTGTATGTTGTCAAAGTTACGTCTTTGTGCATTTTTATGCTAAAAACTGAGTTGCTCATTCTTTTCTAGCTTACTAAAATAAGGGGATTAGTTGCCTTGTGCCTTTTGTGATGTCATCATTAAAGCCTGTTCTTGTGAAGGTAGTTTATCTCTTGGTCAAATAATTACAATAAAACTAGCAGGAAAACTGTATAAGGCAGGTTCTATAGGTAGGAGCTGAAGCTAAAGTAAATAATATTGGTTATAATAATAAATCTGAGTAGCAGCTTTAAGTTGCAGATCGTCTTAAAAAAGGACGTCACATTATAAAATGAGATTTTTCATACACGTTTAATTAGACGTCAAACTGAAGATACTTTTAAAAGGCGCCCGGGTTTCCTAACACTGAATTAGGAGCATTTTTAAAACGCTTAGCTAATATATGGAAGGTTATTCGCTCAATTAAAAGGCTCTTGGTAGAGTTTACCGTTTTAGTTGCCTAATTAGCTCAAGCATTAGCCTCCAACAGGTTATCCAGGGAGGAAGAAAACGACGTACAAAAATAGACGGACACGACCGCTGACTCTCTTACCTTTACATGAGGCAGAATAAACCCAGTTAACCTCGTTCTGTTGCTAAGTTCTGTCCCATCCACAGAGTTTCCATTGAGGGAAACACTTCCTTGTTTTTCCTTCACGACGCATGCGCACACGCAAATCCCGTTAGTTTCTTGCTTGGTCGCGGTGACGTCAAGCCGTGATTTAAAGAGGAAGAAAACAATTAAAGTAATCTAATTAGTTTTTAGAAAGATAATTCTCAGCATTACGGTGTTATTGTGAATAAAACGATTTTTTTTAGATATATCTTTAAATAAATGTCTTTTTAAGGTTGAATATTACCATTACATAAACTATACACGTGGATGAACAGCTGAATATAGAGACAGTAAAGTTTACTAACTTTTGCAACTCAGAAAATTCCATGTTTTCTGAGTTTAATCTCAAAATTGCTGAGATTTTTCTAGCAAATGTTTTAACTTTTGAAACCCAGAAATGTCTTTGTTTTATCTGAAAAACGTCTCAGATATTTTTTTTTTTGCAGAAATTAATTAATTTTTTTTACATATCTGCAATGTCCCCAATACAATTGTTGTAATAGATTTACTACAAAATAGTGAGGAAAAATGTTTGACACTAACTTGTGTTGTCAGCAATATTAGCTTCTTTGACTAGCATTTCTGCCTGGCTTTTGGACTTTGAATTGGGACTTTCTGATTTAGTTAGATTGGATGTTATTCCTGAAGTTTCTGAATATAAACATTACTAAAACAGGAACATTTAAGTCTCATTTAATATCAGACGAAGGTAGTAATAAAATGATATGTAGGAAAATGATTGCTCATTCAGCGTAAAGCATTGTTTACTGAGACACTTCTATTGCATCCTTGAAAACAACAAGCCTCCCGGCTCCAACTGCAGGGAGCAATCTAAAATTTACCGTCTGTCTCTGCACATGGCAGGAAACCAAGGACATCCCATAACAACCAATGGCACTCAGACATAAACTCCTTACCGTCATAAATACAGCGACACAGTTAAAGCAGCAACACTTTAATCATTGTGAAAACCACAAACAAGAAAAATAAATAAAAAAATGGAATGTTAAAAGCTTTGACCATCAAACTGCATGTCAGCAACATCCTTTTGTTTTTATATTAAATCAGACTCAACATCTACACAGCTGAGGGTTTGTGAAGAGACATGACAGTCTATGTTTAGTAATCCTACTCCTGAATTACAAGCTGATAGTTATTTAACATCCCAGCTGTTACAATTAATAAAACAGATACAATTAAATGTATCTGTTTAAAGGGGCAGTACGATGTGTTTTCCAGGCACATGGTGCCATTTTATAGCACAATTAAGTAACTACGTTACCTTCAGTTGTTATAAAAATGCTATATATAGAATTTGACTTAAAAGAAAATTTACCTTGTAAATTAACGCCTTGAAATTGGGCCTCTGTCTCTGTAAAAAGCTCCTGCTCTTCCTGAAACTCCGCCTCTTTTAACCCTTTAACTGAATTTTTACCAGCGTTTCACAGAGAAGTATCTCGTTTAATGAGCTCAGCGGTTTCACCAGGTGTTTGCTAATTGCTGCTGGCTAGTTTGAAGGAGATGAGTGGGGGAGTTATGGCTTAGGACCTGCAGAGGAGGAGCTGCGTCTCAAAGGCGGAGCTAGGTAAACTCAGGCGTTTTGTACAGATGAATGGTTGCCATGGAGATTAAATGATTTCTCAAACATGCATGAAAGAATCAAAGCAACTCTCCAGGTTTTTTTTAACATTATGACATGACGTAAAGCTTAAAGAAGAAAACTTTACATAATACTGCCCCATTAAGGCATCAGCATATGATCTCATGGTAACAGATTCTGGTTTCTGCTCTCTAAAAAGTGACTGCTGGAATCGAATCCCTGCATTTCTTCCAAGCCGCATTTGCTGTTATGGAAAATATCAAATGTCTAGCAAGGTCCTATTCTCACCGCTGACAAAACCTGAGCTCCTGCTGCTGTGACGGTTAAAAATAAAAACCTCTGTAAGGCAGAAAGGCTCCTCTCGCTGTGGGAGGGCTGACAGGAAACTCGGCTCACCTCGGAGAGCCCGGACTGCTGAGTTCCCAACAGCTTTTGATTTATCTGAGCATCTCTTAGTCTCATTTTAGATCTCAGAGATCATGTTAGAGCCTTGAAACCCAATATGAAGTAAAACAAACATTTCTATAAGAGGTCTGCAGGAATTCTGTGTCTAGGAAATCAGATTTGACCTAAACTGCATGAACTCCTCTGGACGAATGGGAGGAAACCTGTTGAAATGACAACTATTAGTTATGAACTCCAAATAAAGAAGCCAAAAAATGTCAAATAAGACCCAAACTGATTGTTTTAAACATGCAAAAAATCATCCAATCAGAGTAATGTATCAAGATTTTTTGATTTCCATATATACGCAGTAAAAGTTCTAATTTTTTAAGATTTAAAAATTGGTTATCCAAACTTTCTGAATGTCCTTTGATGTTATTTCCTTCTTTCTGTTGCTTTTCCACTCATTTCAACAATTTTCTGTTTGTGCAGCCTGTCTCTGTGAGCTGCAGTGTTTCCATGTAAAAATATCAAGTGAAATTTATTCCTAAAACATAAATTAACAAATCTGAAACCAATCAAAACAGCCCAATTTTAAGCTTAATATTTACTCCATGCAAACAGGTTAGTTTTATACTTTAATGTTTTGCAGTGTACAATTAGAAAGAACCGCCCTAGCTTGCTAGCATGAACATAATCCCTCTGTTTGCAGAGTTTAATACAGACCTGAGGACTTTTGAGATAAATCCCAGCCATTAGCGTCTGGCTTTAAGCATTGTTTCCACTTCATTTCCTTCTTACTTACGTCTGTCTTTAGCAAACCCCAGAGTCTTTACAAGTTAATGAAACCGAAGGGCTCATTTCAAATCCTGTTTGGCTCATCGCTAAATGCATTTGTTGAATAATTGGGTACATAGTACGCATTAATTCAGCAGGTTAAATAATACTGTAGATGCTCTTTCACTTCTCTCCAGAGACATTTCCATCTCAGGGAATTAAATTAGGATCGACATAATTTCTCTGGAATACATTTAGCCGCATCTCTGCAGGGAGGAAAACACTGAAACGCCGCGCAGGTCGGCCTGATGGAGGAAACACTGAAACGCAGCGCAGGTCGGCCTGATGGAGGAAACACTGAAACGCCGCGCAGGTCGGCCTGATGGAGGAAACACTGAAACGCCGCGCAGGTCGGCCTGATGGAGGAAACACTGAAACGCCGCGCAGGTCGGCCTGATGGAGGAAA